>JAODAL010004591.1:0-154356 GCA_025379985.1 Phyllomedusa bahiana
CTAAGACTTTCCTTGTTGCCCATAAACCCAATCACAGCCCCCCTTTTATTGTTTCGAGCACATGGGAAATAAAAGGGGGGGCTTGATTGGTTGCTAGGGGAAACCCAAAGGAAAGTCTTAGACCAAGCCAGTTTTCATAATGGGGCCCCGTAGTTTTCTTTGTACTTTGGCCCTTTATTTTTATGTATGAAGCCCCCCCCACAATGCACAGCCCCCGGGAATTTAAATGGCTGTCACGCCTCCGGGTTTCCCATTTGGGTTTCGCCCCCGCGGCCCAAGGCCCCTTGGGGGCCCAGGCACACCCGCTTCCGGGCTCCCACCCCCCCTGCAGATATTTACCCACCCCATCCTGCTTCCTCCCCCTGCATTTTTCTTATTTCCTTTTGGTGAGACACCCCTTCCTCTCCCGGCCCACGAGGGCGTGCTTCCCGGTTTTCGGGTTTTAAAGGGGCCCAGCGGCACGGGAAATTCTTCCCCCTCCCAATGCCCCTTTGGGAAGGGGGTTTTAAAGGGTTTGTTTTTTGCCGTCTGTGCCAGTTTTTGGGGCCCTTTCCTATTATGTTTTCTTGTAAACCCCTTTTTACGCTATTTTCTGTTTTAAGCCTCCCCTAACCTGACGTTGTTCCTGCCGTCCCTGCTGCCATCCGCCCCCATGTTGCTTTTGATTCCAGCCTTTTCCCAGTGTCTCCAACTTCAGCTGTCACCGTAGGACCTGCGTGGGGATGGGAAACCTTTTTTTCCCCTGCAGCAAAGCCCTTTCCCGTTTTGAGGGGGCGCTGGTGGAGAAAAAGGGCCCTCCCCGACCCCCCCCCGGGATAGGGGGTCCCCAAACTCTACGGGGTGCCCAGTGGACCCAAACCCTCTTTTGAGCAGGTGACAAAGGGTTTAAGAAAAATTAATACTAAAAAATGCCTGCCCAAACAGTGAAAGAAAAGTACCCACATACAAAAAGCCAAAAAGAAACCCCCAAAAACCCAAATACTGTCAGCAGAAAAACCTTTTAAAGATTGTGTTTGGCATAGTGTAAAGAGTAAATGATAAAAACTGCGGGTTCAGCCCCCACTAGGAGGGTCAGAAACATACACATTTATACAGCTCCTATTGAAGTCAAAGGTTTAAATTATAAATTTTAAAAAAAGAGAAAGGGTTACCTGTAGTGAAAAGTGCCAGCGGGCCCTTTTTTCAGGGGTTTCCCCCTGGTTTTAACGGGGAATATGGGAGATCTACTCTATTTTGGTAGATTCCAGGACAACCATTGATTATAGATGAGTAAAGTTATAATTCTAGGTACTACTTTAACCTCTAAGTAACTTAATGCTCCCCCATACACTTACATACTCAGCTGGGTGTACATGTGGTTTTTTTCAGTGGGAAGAGGGGAGTAATCTGCAGTCACAAGCTTCTGGCATTGGGTAATTTTTTTTTTTTTTACCAAAGAACAAAAAAAATTGGGTTTGGAAAAAACCCAAACCCAAACCTTCCCCGAGTGTCGGGAAGCTGCCCAAAAACATAAGAAAAACCAAAACCCGTCCATCAAATTGGTGAGGTTTTAAAATAAATTTCTTTTAAAAGTGCAAACGGCTTTTGGCTAAATTTTTGCGTAAAAAAATCTGGGTAGCAAATTTGCTGCTGGAACCAAAGAATTTGCGGGTTTGACCCATAGTGAAATGAAGATGCACAACTGCATTACTTAAGTACTTCAGTTTCAATGGTTAATTTTCACTTCTGTAAGGATCTATTATCCAACTGGTCATGACTTCACTTTCCATTGTAGTTGAGGACATTACCCTTCATAGGATCTAATACAGTACAGATGTAAATTATTTAATTATATAGCCACTTCTATATTACTGAGGTTTATAAAGTTCTCTGCAATAGGAATTGGGCAGGGTTGCATTTCTATAGCAGGGCATCAAACCAAGGGGACCCAGCATTTGGGTTTTGGTGCACCATGTGGAGAGGAAAAGGCCAAGATAGTTATGGTTACACCTTTTTAACAAGGAGATTCCTACCTTGCAGTGTGGCTAGGGTACCTGGGTGAGTAGGACTGTCACAACTGTGGTCCCCTGTTAGTTGGTGAAAAAAAGGGGAATGTTTGGAAATTGATTGGGTAGAGTTTAGAAACCAGGATTTCCAAATGACCCACTTTGTGGGCCCCCGGGATCTGCCCCAGTGCCCCTGTGTCCCTTTGGCGGGGGAAAATGGTGAGCCCTTCCCTTTTGTATCCAGACCTTTTCCATCCCTGCTATCAGTGCTATTAGGCCACATTCGGACCTGAGTTTACACATATACCCTACAGCTACTAAAAATATCATATCTACAATGTCCCGAAAATTTTAAAAAACCTTAAATAATATATATAAAAATTTTTTTAATATATTATATTTTATATTTTATATATATATATTTTAAAAAAACGCTCCGAGTAAAATATTGACTGAGGTTTCAGGTCTTTTTATCTTTTAAGCAAAAAGCACTTAGGGAAATGGCCCATCAACCTTATCATTAAATCAACAAATCCTTGTTAGCTCTACTTAACCCCCACCTGTCATCACAATCATCCCTGTAAATAGGCCCTTCATTTTGAAAACAATTAAAAAGGAACCCTTTAGATGGGGAGGTCTTTGACCTATTGACTTTTTTAGACAGGTAACCCCAACCCAGAAAAAATCAAAATGCTTCCCTTTTTAGGGATCAGCAACCGAATTCATGTCCCTGCCCCTTTTAAATAGTAGAAAAAAAAATTTTATTCAAGAGCTAAAGGGGTTTTGGGGCAAAAAGGGACAAAGCTGAAACCATATAAAAAATCGAATTTACATGAGGTTTCTCTTCATGTAGAAAAAATTTTGAGAGTTTCTTAAAGGATTTGTTTCCCGTTCAGGGAAAAAAAAAAACTGAATTTATTTTTTTAGGGAAATTGACTAAATTTGGGGGAAAACCCCTGTTCAGGATATTGAAAAAGGTCTCCCCTTCGTGGGAAGTTTCCAGGGACCAAAAAAAAATTTCGAGAAAAGGGCCCTTTTTGGGGAAAAGAGCTAGGGCTCTGCAACACCACTTTTAAAAGGAATGCCACATCCCTTTTGGGCTTTGCGTTTTCCCCTTTAGAATATATCTAGGTTTTTGTGGAAACAACTATGGTGTATAAGCTAAACACAAACTAAAGATTTCCTCCCTAAAGAACGTTAACCCCTTTTAAGTACTCACCCGAGCCCCTTTACTTAGCCAAAACCAAATTTTCCCCAAACTCCCCTGATGAGGGGCAAAACCCCCATCGAAAACAGTTGTCTGCAGAGAATATTGGGTTTGGGTTTAATGGGCCCTTTCCCCAAATTTCAAAAAAACAGGGGAGTTGGGTTTTGTCCTGTTTCTTTTTCTTTTTTCAATCGGATTTCCTCTGGGTTTCCGGGGTACAGTTTTTTAATTCGGTTATTTTTGCCTTTCCGACAGTTGTGCGTGGGTCCTTGCCTTGGCCCCCCTTTAATTGCCTTTTTTCCCGTTTTTTTGTTTTGGGCTGTGCTTGTTTGTCTTCCACCTGTTTGCCCTCCCTTTGGGGGGAAAGGGTTTTGGGCGGGTAAGGTAGAGTTTCGGGTGCCCCTTTTCGAGGTGGTTCCTGTTAGGAGAGAAAGGAGGGGCGATTTGTAAAATAAATTTTTACATAAATACATAGTAGTATGCTAAAAAAAATTACTAGACAACCCCTTTAATATGAATAGGCATCCTGTGATGCTTTAATTTCTCAAAAAATGGGCTGAGGGGAAGCTGAACGATTCTTTTGTAACATTTTTGTAAATATTTTATTATATCTTTTCATGGGACAAAACTGAAGATATGACACTTTGATACAATGTAAAGTAGTCAGGGTACAGCTTGTATAACAGTGTAAATTTTTGTGTGTCCTCAAAATAACTCAACACACAGTTATCAATGTCTAAACCGCTGGCACCAAAAGTGGTACACCCCTAAGTGAAATGGACAAATTGTGCCAGAGTGTAAATATTGTTTTGTGGCCACCATTATTTTCCAACACTGCCTTTACTCTCTTGGGCAGGGAGGTCAATAGAGCTTCACAGGTTGCGACCATTGGAATCCTCTTCCACTCCTCCATGACGAACTTTGGAAGGCTGGTGGGATGTTGGAACCTTGCGTTATTTCCAAGGGAGGAAGGCCCTTTCGATTCAATAGGGAAAGGGGGGAAACTGTTGGCCCAGTTCCAGGCCTTACCCTCATTTTGTTTAGGGGTACCTGCACAGGAAAAAACTATTATTTGGTGGTGAGACAGTATTTAGAACGGCGAAAATCGGGGTCGTGCCCAGGCAATTGGGAAGGCATAAAATTCTGGCGTAGCATTCAAGGTTGTTAACCGGCCGGAAAATTCTGCGGAAATTTCTCAAAACCTGAAAGAAAACCCCACGGGGTGTCGTGGTTCCTAAATTAATTGGGAACGCCCGCAAATCCAAACCGGGGCATGGTTTTTCATGCAAACAAAACAAAAACGCAATGGGCGGTTAATTTCGGGCCGGAGGGGCCTGCATCCTAACACTGATGTGTAGACATAGCCTAAGACAGTGCTCGTATATGTGTTTGGGGTCATTATCATGTTAGGGCTTGTCCGCATGGCACGGGTTCTCAACCGTTTTTTCAGACGGTTTTTGGTTTTGAAAACGGTCTGTAAACCAGATGACAACTTTTAAAACGGACCGTAATGGAAAACTTGCGCAGCAGTCCTCACTTCAAGAGTTTTCCGCCAAGCAGTTTTCCAGACCACCGGTGGTCCAAAAAACATAGAACATGTTCATTCTTCCGCCCAGTTTGCGGGTGGAATATGAACAAGTCTATGCAAAGGGAGAGGGCTTTTCTCCACTAACCGCGGAGAAAAGCTGTCCCCCTGCGGCCGTGTGCACGGCACGAAAACAATGCACATAGCGGTCAGGATTTCCGACCGGTATTTGCACTGTGCCGTGTGAACGGCCCCTTAGAATACCGCCCTGTGGCACAGATTCTGAAGGGAGGGGATCATGCTCTGCTTCAGTATGTCACAGTACATGTTGGCATTCATGGATTGCTCAATGAACTGTAGCTTCCCACAGCTAGTAGCACTCATGCAGCCCCAAACCATGATACTCCCACCAAAACTCATCACTTGTCTTTGTACTCCTCTACTGGTTGCCACCACACACTCTTGCCACCATCTGAACCAAATATGCTTTTCTTGGTCGCATCAGAGCACAGCACATGGTTCCAGTAATCCATGTCCTTAGTCTGCTTGTCTTCAGCAAACTGTGGGCTTTCTTGTTCATCATCTTTAGAAGAGGCTTCCTTCTGCGATGACAGCCATGCAGACCAATTTGTTGAAGTTTGTGACACATGGTCTGAACCCCTTACCCTTTTAACCTCTGCAGTAATGCTGGCAGCACTCATATGTCTATTTTGAAAAGACAATATCTCGATATGATGCTGAGCACATGTACTCAATTACTTTGGTCGATCATGACAAGTCCTATTCTGCGTGGAACCTGTCTTGTTATACCGCTGTATGGTCTCGGCCACCGTGCTGGAGCTCCGTCTCAGGGCGTGGGCAATCTTTATGTAGAGAAACAACTCTTTTTTCAGATCCCCAGAGAGTTCTTGACCATGAGGTGCCGTGTTGAACTTCCAGTGACCAGTGTGAGAACGATAACACAAAATTTAACACACCTGCTCCCCATTCACACCTGAGAACGTGTAACACTAACGATTCGCATGACACTGTCGAAGGAAAATGGACAAATTGTGCCCAATTTGCCATTTTCCTTAGAGATGTACTCACTTTTGCTGCCAGTGGTTTATACATGGATGGCTGTGTGTTGAATTATTTTGAGGGCACACCACATTTACACTGTTCTACAAGCTGTGCACTGACTACTTTACATTTTATCAAAGTGTCATATCTTCAGTGTTGTCCCATGAAAAGATATGACACAAGATTTACTAAAATGCGAGGGGTGTACTGACTTTTGTGAGATACTGTATTTACCGTGGAATCCTGTAATATAATCGCGCCCGCTGAGGATGGAAACAGACTATTTGTCACTTTCTAACACATTTACTTACAGAACTTGTTTACACTGACCAATTATCACAATGACTCACTCATTTGGCCACTATGAATGCCGGGAAAGATCCAACATAAAACCATTAACCTTGATTACGCATGCCACCATAAAACACAGGCACCGCCGGCACAGTCTGTAAATGTTAATGTCACTCCTATCAACATTCACACTGGGCATCACTGCCTACCACACATCTTGTGAAAAAGCCATCACCAGATGACAATGATGTTACTCATCCACTTAGCAGAGACGTTTGTCTTGATGGAAGCCATCGCCAACAGGTCCACGTTAATGACCTTTCAAACTCTGATTATTTGTATGTGATTTGAAAAATTGCTTAATGTGAAAACGCCTTCATAAAGTCAGAGAGAGAAAGAAAGAGAGAGCAATTCACATTATTATGGCAACTTACTACTTTCAATATCGGCAGGGTGAAGCTCATTAAGGAAGTCATGTGGTGAGCTGGCTTGGTAGGTACAGTGGGGGAAACAAAGTATAGTCAGCCACCGATTGTGCAAGTTCTCCCACTTAAGATGAGAGAGGCCTGTAATTGACATCATAGGTCGACCTCAACTATGAGAGACAAAATGAGAAAACAAATCCCGAAAATCTCATTGTCTGATTTGGAAAGAATTTATTTGCAAATTATAGTGGAAAATAAGTATTTGGTCACCTACAAACAAGCAAGATTTCTGGCTCTCACAGGCCTGTAACTTCTTCTTGAAGAGGCTCCTCCATCCTCTACTCCTTACCTGTAGTAATGGCACCTGTTTGAACTTGTTATCAGTATAAGAGACACCTGTCCACAACCTCAAACAGTCACACTCCAAATCCACTATGGTGAAGACCAAAGAGTTTTTCGTAGGACAACAGAAACACAAATGTAGCCCTGAAACAGGCAGAGAAGAATGAATCTGCAATAGGCAAGAAGCTATCTTTGAATTAATCAACTGTGGGAGCAATAATTAGGAAATGGAAGACATAAAAGACCACTGATAATCTCCTCGATCTGGGGCTCCACGCAAGATCTCACCCCATGGGGTCAGAATGATCACAAGAACGGTGAGCAAAAATCCCAGAACCACACAGGGAGACCTAGTGAATGACCTGCAGAGAGCTGGGACCAACGTAACAAAGGCTACCATCAGTAACACACTACATTGCCAGGGACTCAGATCCTGCAGTGCAGAGTGTCCCCCTGCTTAAGCCAGTACATGTCCGGGCCATCTGAAGTTTGCTAGAGAGCATTCGGATGACCCAGAAGAGTATTGGGAGAATGTCACATGGTCAGATGAAACCAAAGTAGAACTGTTTGGTAGAAGCACAACTCGTCGTGTTTGAAGGAGAGAGAATGCTGAGTTGCATCCAAAGAACACCATACCTACTGTGAAGCATGGGGATGGCAGCATCATGCTTTGGGGCTGTTTCTCTGCAAAGGGACCAGGATGACTGATCCGCGTACATGAAAGAATGATTGTGGCCATGTATCATGAGATTTTGAGTTCAAACCTCCTTCCATCAGCAAGGATACTGAAGATAAAACGTGGTTGGGTCTTTCAGCATGACAATGATCCCAAGCACACTGCCAGGGCAACGAAGGAGTGGCTTCGTAAGAAGCATTTCAAGGTCCTGGAGTGGCCTATCCAGTCTCCAGATCTCAACCCCATAGAAAACCTTTGGAGGGAGTTGAAAGTCCGTGTTGTCCAGCGACAGCCTCAAAACATCACTGCGCTAGAGGAGATCTGCCTGGAGGACTGGGACAACATACCAGTAACAGTGTGTGCCAACATTGGGAAGACCTACAGAAAAAAAGTTTGACCTCTGTCATTGCCAACAAAGGATATATAACAAAGTATTGAGATGAACTTTTGTTATTGGACAATGTGATTTTTTGGATTTGTTTTCTCATTTTGTCTCTCATAGTTGGAGGTCTTTCTCATCTTTTTAAGTGGGAGAATTTGCACAATTGGTGGCTGACTAAATACTTTTTTCCCCCACTGTATATTAGGTGTGCAATAGCCTGGCTGTACACATGTCCCTCATTGCTGTCATAGGTAAAGGAGAGATTTATCAGACTTGCAAAATAGGATGATTACTGGCTTTCAGGTGGCATTATATTTGTAGTTTGTGAACTGTCCGTGCCGCCACGGTGAAAGTATATCATAATTGTACAAATGGCATCTTTGTTAATTAGCAGCGTAGAAACTACAGAGCACCACGTGCCACTGATATGAGAGGTGAGCAACGACTATGAAGGCTCAACATGCTACAGTGGAGCAGCTCGCCGCCAAAATGAACTAGAGGGCTTAGACGTGTGTCTATTTAGTTTAGTTCAGGAAACCCTACTGTGTATGGGGCTGCAAGGCAGCTGGATGGTCACTGCACCTCTGCTAATGAAGTTGTATCAATAGGAAAGGCTTTAATTTTCATGGCAGTGTCAGAGTTGGACCTCCACTGTTTGGCAAAGTGTTGCCTATTTTCCACATCATTGATGAGCATTGATGTGTCAGGTGAAGAACATCAGAGAACAAACAACCTGCAACCATTGCTGAAGGAACACAAGCTGGTAGTGCCAGCGTTATAGTCTGGGAAATATTTTTGTGGCATACTCTGGGCCCACTCATCCGTGTGGAAGGCGCTCTCAACTGATTTGGGTATGAATCCCTTCTTGCAGATCACATAAAATCATACATGTGGATTGTCTTTCCTGGGGTAGATGGCATCTTTCAGCAAAAAAATCCAACATGTCACATGGCTAGAAATGTCTGACATTGGGTTTGGAAGAGCATTCAAACTTCCAAGTACAAGGCTGGTCAAAGGATACCCAACAAACAAAATTTGAGACCCATTTTCACTATGTTTTCCCATGGATCCCCCCACCCTCCACGCTGTGGGGCTCAGCATGGTTCAGATACCGGGGACAAACCCCAAGACATTTTTTGGCGCTCCCAGCCTTTTAGCTGCTCTCCTGCTGCACAAACATTTCTCTGGGCATTTGTGTAAGGATTGCGGCGCTGACAAAAATTGCCGAAGCGCCACCGCGATTCCGTGTGGATCCTAGGGGGCCCCCGCAGGCACGAGGCAGATCCCCCCGGTGGTAGCCAAGTCAGGTTGGGTACTGGAGGCTGAAAAAACGGTGCGCAGAAATTAAAACAAGTCCCAGACAGGGCCCAAAAAATTTAGCAGCGGGCGCGGGAGATGTACAACAGGTAAGGGGTCAAGCTCTAGTGCAGAAGACAACAACGAACTGACAAAGAGTACAGGTAGGAGGTTCCTTAAGTAGCCAGGGGTCAGAGGTTACAGGGCAGGAACACTGTCTCAATAAATGCGGCGCAGTGACGCGCCTGCCCCTAGAGGGAGCAGGTGTGCGCACAGGACGCCAGGGAGCTGGAGGAAGCAGAGGTGGTGAGGCTTCAGGAGTGGCAGGAGCCAGGACAGGTGCGTGCAGAGAACCAGGGACACCAAGGGATGTCGCAGCAGCGAGCGGGACATGAGAGACATGGGCACGCCAACAGTCCGTGGCGTGAACCGTGACAATTAGGTGCTGGACATAGAAATGTGACCTTTTTTTTTAGTCTGTATGAGGAGTGGCTGCCTCATTGGCTTTTTGCACTCCGCCCATCTCCATAGGTTTTAAATCAGTGCAGGATATTCAGTAGCTAGTCCTTTTCACTCGCTAAGGTGTTGTAGTCTGAACAGGCTCCAAGAGAGGTAACGTTTTAGTGTTAGGACTCACCTATGCTGGGGTCCCCTTGACGCAATTGGGAGGTGAGCTTAAACACTTTTGATCAAAATTGTGAACTAAGAACCCCAAATTTTCATATATCCTTAGCAGAAATGCATTTAAAAAAAAATTCCTATATGCCTTGGATGTTTTCTTAGTGGTTAGCGTGCCGCTGACATTTGGAATAGAAGAAGGTTTTTTTTATAGAAATGTGACCTGACTGTGTAGATAGATGGATGGAAACATAACCCAACGGTTGGAAACCATCATTTGTAGGAACGTTCGTATGCATGATGATAGCTCTGTTTAAAAACGTTTGAAGATGATAGGAGTGGTGAAGAGGATAGGAGTGCTGACTCCTCATCAATAATATTTGCAGATATCACTTTACAATACTGTATGTGAGAGTCCTGCCCTACTCAGGGCCATGGAGATGTAATCACCCATTTGCTATAGATCTTGTTCTTTGGAAAATTGTGAATTATTCAGCTGCTTTTGCAGACCACATTCATTCGGTAGTCTGGAGAACGCCTAAATAATTACAAGACAACTTTCTTAAATGAACAGGGTTGTACCAAACTCATGTGAAAGGAGTTGCCCTTGAAGTCACTACTAAATGTATCCCCATAAGAAAGTAAGGCGGCGGTCTGCCACTATCACTAGTATCGCTCTGGAGCCATGCATTCTTATGGGCCCCCACTTGCTTTTCCCACATAAGCGCAGATGTAATCAGACTCCTAAATTTAGCCCAGTGACTTTATTTTTGTGCTGTGGCTTTTAGTGGAGCACGGGGAATGTGGGTCCCTCACTTAGCTGTTGCACTGTGAGGAATTAAAAAAACAATCCTGTGGTTTCTGGATAATATTTGTGTTAAGTATAAGCAATTACTGCTCTAAGTATCCTTTTAGATGAAACCGAGGATGCTGAAAAATAGCAAGAAAGTGAATGCAGCATACCAGAGCCATTACTAAGCAATGCCCAATGTACTCAGTGAACCTTACTACCAAGCTGGGGTCACTGGAACGCCTTACGTTCCCTCTTGTAGCTCGTCTTTACTCTTGTTGGTCCATTGTATTTCTCTTTGTATGATGTTATATAGGATCAATGCTAAGATAGTCTGTGTATTGGAATTGATACCTTCTTGTGCTAAAGGGGCGTTTTCACTATAGATGGCATATCAATAGGATATGCCATCAAAGTGTGATAGGTGCAGGTCCCACCTATGGAAATGCACCTATTTTAGGAACAGGCCCCCGAAAGTGATGGCTCAGAATGGAGAGCTAGTCGTACCTGCACACAATTCTCAATTCTAGCTCCTTAAAGGGGTGTTATCGTTTCATTAAATGGTCTTCAGATTAAGGGGACAGTGAAAACAAGCAACTTTGCAATTGGATGTCATTAGCAAAGCTGCCTTGTTCTCACAGTGTCACTTATCTTGTGTTTTTCTTTTACACTTATATCCAGTGTGGGTCTAATCCCTCCTGATCCCTCCTCCTTGCAATTCACTAGCTGAGAGCTCATTTACATTCTGTACAGCCCCTGGGTCGATTCACGGCTGTACAGAATGACTCAGAGTTAGGGGCCGTAGCATTTTCTGTTTCCACACCTAGCAGAAACAGACTGCAGCAGATTGTACAATGAGAAAACATGACAGTTTTGACCCTGTGCCTAACTCTCCTGCATACCTGCAGATCTGAGCCGTTCTTAGAAAGCTGTAATACATCTCCAGCTGTGAGAGATCAGAGTGCTCAGATTAGATTGAATGCAGCCTGTGGTATGTATACAGCCTTATAAAATAAGACTGATAGGGAGAGACACAGTGATATGTGGACTCAGAGGGGAGGGGGGGGGGTCTCAGGCAGCAGTGAAGGGGGGGATGATGTCATCCAGCTGGGAGGGGAGAAGAAACGCCCTGCATTCACAGAGCTGGGAAGCTAAGAGAAGTGTGACTCAGCCGAAGTAAGGAAGCGATACATCCCCTTTAAGCCGGAAACGCCTGAAAAGTAGTTAATGACCAGAACATTTTTTTTTAGTTATTGCCTCCTTGCGTTTCAACAGTTGTAACTTTTTTTATTTTTTCAATGACGCAGTTTTATGAGGCCTCGTTTTATTCAAGACAAGTTTGTTACTTTATGGGGAATAGTTTAAGTTCACTTATAAATAATTGCAGAAAAAAAAATAAAAAAATTTTTGTGTTTTTTTTTTTTTTTTTTTTTTACACCACTCACATTTCAAACTTTAATAACTTGTTAGATTAATTCTACAGGTTATTACGGTTGTGTGGATACCAAATATGTGTAGGGTTTTTTGTGTGTGTAATGTATGCACAATTATTTTTTATTAAATATTTATTTATTCTTTTTTTTTTTTTACACTTTTTTTGTTTACTTTTTTTTTAAAATCCCATGAAGGGAGAATGGTTTTACATTTTTTTTTTTTATTTTTATTTTTTTTACACTTCATATATGCTAATACATTATAATATATGTTAGTATGACACAGGCAGTGATCTGGACAGCACACAGTGTGCCCTGGTCACTGGCTTGTTGCACAGACAGCTCTAGGGCTACTTTAGGTCCCCAGGGCTGACTGTGCAGCCGTTCCCCGGGCTCCATCTGGTCACCAGGTGTTCCGATCACCCGACAGAGCAGGGAAACCCTTTCATTGCGAGTAGAGGTGAGCAGTGTGTTCAGCTGTATTGTAAACTCCATAGAAAAGAATGGTGCGACCGAGGGACTGTATCCGAGATAGGTGCAGGTCGGAGAGGTGGGGCCACACCCACCACCCTTTGATGACATATCCTATTGATATGCCATAGAGTGCATGATGGGAACGGCACTTTCAGTGTCGGACTGGGGGGTCTGGGGCCCACAGGGGAAATGATCTCGGGGGCCCACCCTACTGTACATTAAAATATTACCAGCCTCTCAGACATAAATGCGGCCATTTTACTACACAATACAGTGGTGGCAAACAGAACTGTTATTGTAGTACAATAGCAAGAGAGTCACACATTTGTCAGTCTAACATATCATAGACACAGGGCTAAGTAGCTCCATCCATATCCCCCACCACCAACATACAATATCCCCTCCACCCACATCCATATCCCCCACCACCCACATACAATATCCCCTCCCCATACCATATCCCCCCTCCGCCCACATACAATATCCCCCACCCCAAAAATATCCCCCCCACCACATAAATACCCCCTCCCCCCACTAAAATACCCCCCTCCCCCACAAAAATATCCCCCTCCACCACATAAAAATTATCCCCCCCCACCACATACATTTTCCCCCCCCCCCCAAAAAACAATATCCCCCTCCCCCAATACAATATCCCCTCCACCCACATAAAAATATCCCCCCCACCCAATAAAATATCCCCACCATGTTTCCTTGGTCACGCCCTCACCCCCTTTAAAAAAAAACATCCAAGAAAGTAAAAGTGTGATCCTATCCCGGGTCAGGTGTTCCCCCTCACTTTTACAATCGGGGACACATGTGCCTGCCATATACCCGCGCCAATATAATTACAACATATAGAGCCCACATAGCGGTCAACACCACTCAGGTTAACCTACAAACCGCCATATAGAGACCACAAAAGGGTCGACACTGCAATCCCATCACATTACAATATAAAAAAAACCCCTTGATGTCAGGACTCCCAGAGAGTCTGATCGTTTTTTCTCTCATGAGTCGTTCTTATTCCCTTTTCTTCTGCATCCATTCCACGCCCCCATGAACTTGCCCCGGGCCCAAAATACCCCGCAGAAATTACACAAAAATATCTTAGAATCCTAATTTTCAGTTTTTTTTTTCCCCTTTTTCCCACCTTGTACAAATACCCGGGGTGAGAGAGCGGGAAAACTGTACCCAAAGGGTTTGGGGGGTGGGGAGAGGCCACAGGTAACTAAAGGCCTATTTAGGTAGGTAGACCCCGCGGAAAGTTGCTAGGCCCCCAGGTAGGGGGTGGGTACCCTAACCACAGGTGGGTAGTAAAAAAGCCCCCCCGGGAGATAAGCAAGCCCCGTTATGCAAGTTGATAGGCTACTTAGGGTTTGGGGGACCCCCTTTGTTGGCTGTAGGTAGGGGTTGGTGGACCCCCCGTTAGTTAGGTGAGGTAGTGGTTTCCCCCCGTAAAGGGAAGCTGTAGGTAGTTAGGGTCCCTTTAAAAAGGGTGCAAGCAGTTAGGGGGCCCCCCTTTTGGTATATAAGCAGTTAGGGGTCTCCCTTTGGTATAACAGACAGTTTGGGGTCTCCCCTTTGGTATTTTCAGACAGTTAGGGGGCTCCTTTAGGTATATCAGACAGTCGGGGGTTTCCCTTTGGTGTTACAGGGGGAGTTGGGCCTCCTTTAGGTAGTGGCGGAAAGTCAGGGCCCCCCCCTTTTTGCTATGTGTAGGTAGTCAGAGCCCCCAAGGTTTTTAGGTAGCCAGGGCCCCCCCTTTGGTAGCCAGAACCCCCCTTGTGGCAGGGCCCCTGTAGGTAGCCAGAAAACCCCCTTTAGTCAGGGCCCCCGTAGGTAGCCAAAACCCCCTTTTAGTCAGGACCCCTTGTAGTCAGGGGCCCCCCTATAGGTAGCTGGGGCCCTCTGAGGTAGTCGGGGCCCTCATGTGGTAGTCAGGGCCCCCTGTTGGTATCAGGGCCCCCTTAATTTCCAAGCTTCCTTAGGGACCAGGGCCCCCCCCCTTTTACCAGGGGGCCCCCCTGTGGTAAGGGGCCCGGGCCCCCCTGTAGGGAGCCCGGGCCCCCCCCTATAGCCCGGGCCCCCCCCTAGTACAGGGCCCCCCCTTGTAGCCAGGGCAACCCCTAGTACCAGGCCCCCCCCCTTGTAGTCACGGGTCCCTAGTAGCCGGGCCCCCCTTGTAGCCAGGCCCCCCCCTTGTAGCAGGGGGCCCCCTTTTTGCAAGCCCCCCCAGACAGTGTCCCCCCCCCAGTAGCGAGCCCCCCCCTTGTGCCAGTTTCCCCCTGGCCGTGTCCCCCTTTGCCCGTGTCCCCTTAGCCAGCGTCCGCCCCCCGAACCCGGGCCCCCCTTTCCATTCCCCCCAGTAGCCAGAGCCCCCCCTTAGCCAGTGTCCCCCTAGTAGCCAGGGCCCCCCTTAGACAGTGTCCCCCCAGTAGCCAAGCCCCCCCTTTGCCTGCCCGCCATGCAGCCAGGCCCCCCCTTAGCCAGTGCCCCCCCCATAGTAGCCCCGGCCCCCTTAGCCAGGGCCCCCCGTAGCCCCAGCCCCCCCTTTGCCCCCGGGCCGCCCCATAGCGTAGGGCCCCCCTTCCCGTGTCCCCCCAAGTACCACCCCCTTACCCCGTGTCCCCCCATAGTAGCCAGGCTCCCCCCTTTCCCCGTTCCCCCATATCACCCCCCCCTTTTGCCAGTGTCCCCCCCCTAGTACCAGCCCCCCCCCCAGCCTGTCCCCCCCCTAGTACCAGGGCCCCCCCCTTAAACCAGTGTTCCCCCCCAAAGTTGCCAGGCCCCCTTAGCATCCAGGGCCCCCCCCTTAGCCAGTACCCCCCCTATAGCCAGGCCCCCCCTTAGCCATGTTCCCCCCTGTAGCCAGGGCCCCCCCTTAGCCATGTCCCCCCCCCTATAGCCAGGGCCCCCCCTTTGCCGTGTCCCCTATAGTGCCAGGGCCCCCCTTAGCCGTGTCCCCCTTTGTAGCCGGGCCCCCCTTAGCCAGTGTCCCCCCCATAGTACCAGGGCCCCCCCTACCAGTGTCCCCCCATAGTAGCCTGGGCCCCCGTTTGCCAGTGCCCCCCATAGTAGCCAGGCCCCCCCTTAGGTAGTTTAAAAAAAAAAAAAAAAAATCAAATCAACACTTACTGGCTCCCCCTCCGGCTTCCCGCTCCTGGACATCCCGGGCTCCCTCCCGCCGGGCCACTGCCGCCCTGCATAGGCGGCGGGTGAAGGACGTCACCGCGGCTCGTCGCAGTAGGGGCCCGGCGCCCGGAGGGGAAGGCCTAAAGCGTTCAGCCTGCCCGGGGGGTTTAGCGGAGCGCAGGTAGTGGGCTTGCTCCCTGACACGCCAGCCCCGGGGCCCGGGGGGATTAGTCCCCCAACTCCTGGGCCGGTCTCGGGGGGGCGGGGCGGGTCCCGGGGTTCAGGACCCGGAAAACGCGGAAGGGCCCCCGGGGGCGCGGCCTGCCCCCCGGGGCCCGCAGGCCCGGGGCCCCGGGGGGTTTTCCCCGATCCCCCGGCTGCCAGTCCCAGCCGGGCTTTAAAGAGAACCTGTAATAGGTTTTGCCCCCCTTGTGAGGGCAGCAAAGCCCAATGACAACCTGCGTTTCACGCTGTGTCCTTATTTGTAAGATGCTCAAAAACTTATTTATAAGAGGGGTTAGGCCCGCCCACCAAAAGCAGCCAGCCCACTGAAGTTAGGCTATTTCCCAAAGGGGTTTTTTTCGCCCCGAATTACGGGTTGGGCGGGGCGGGGGCGGCCCATCGCCGGCCCCCAGACTTTTATTACCAGGGGGCGTTACCCGGTGGGAATTCAATGTATTATCCCCCTCCCCCCCCACCGAGGGGAGATTCGCCGGCAGGGGAGGAGAGTAATCCTATTCTCTATGAGAACGGTGGTTAATGTAATGACTGGGGTTTTCAGCCATAAAATTTTGGCATACGTCGTGAATTTTCGGATAAAACGTCCCCTTTTATGCCGTGGAACTACCTTATTCTCATTTTCTATCTATTTAAAGAAAGGTTTATCATTAGGTGGGCGGGGCCCGCCTCGGTGGGCGGGGTTTTTAAAAAACCAATCTTTTATGACTCTTTTCTGGCTGAAAACGGCAGTTTTTTGTATTTAAAAAACCCTTTAAAAATGCTGCTCTTCCAGAATAAGGGACACAGCGTGGAAAAGCAGGGGCTGACACTGCTTGTGCTGTCCTCCCGGGGGGGGCCAAACCCATGTGACAGGGTTTTCTTTAACCAATTCCTTATAATATTTCTTTTGAATCTATACGCTCCCAATGGGAGTCTGAGTACAGTTGTGTGGGTGCCCTCAGCTGTTCTCGGTACTGTGTTCTGAATTGGAAGTTTTGGGAGGCGATTCTCGAGATTTGGGACCCGCACCTAAAGGACAATTATGGCATATCCCTCTTGACAATCCCAGCTGCACAGCTGACCATCTACTATGTAAAGCTCGCCATTTGGAAATGTGTTTAGGGCATGGCAATAAAAAACTGGTCACTGACCAATGGTCTACAGCTATAGGGGCAATCGAGCAAGTCTATTCACAATGAGAGGGATAGGAGCAGAAGCGTTTTCTCACTGTGATCAACAACAAGGGAAATTTTAGTGAGGCAGGCTGAGTGACAGAATAAGGACACCGAGAGCGGATATGGCTGACAATGGTTGCTGCCCGACAGCTACTTCCTATTACTAAATCTGATGGCAGGGAAATCTGGCAAACTATGGGGTTTCGTGGCAGTCACAAATATGCATAAAGACCATTTTTAGCTGAAGGTGCACATTACATTTTATTCCCAGAAATGTCATCTGCCGCCTTCTTCCAAGGCTAAAGGGGTTGTCTGGAATTTGTTTTTTATTCAAAATCTGGCAGATAAAAATGTAAACCAAGCCTCACTTACCTCCGCACCACCCTGTTGCTGCCATTCAGTATAATCCCTGCCAAAGTCCTCTCTCTCTTACTTGGCCCCAATACCCACTCAGTGGCCCATCTTAAACAGTGACTGAATGAGCAGACATTTCCAGTATTGGATAGAGATAGCAGCAATTCTGACCATTTAGAAAAAAAAACAAAACAAAAAACCCCTCTAGACAACCAATGTCAGCATATATAGTTGAAAATTTAGCACTTTGGGGGTACAAATCAGAAGAACTGATCCCCCCATCGAACAAAGATGGACTGCTGGTTTTTAAAAAGGGTCCTAACACAAATATAAATACAACAACGGCCTGGACTTGGGTCAGTTATTGAACTTCAATTTTATGATAACCACATATTAACAATACTTTAATATAGCTGCAATGAAAAAAACCCTAAGAAATCTCTAAAAGCATTGTAAAAAAAAAATTATATTTTATTGGGGCAAGGTTGGTCCAAAAAACTAAAAAAAAATAGTACTTCCCTAGCTGTCCCCCACTGTGGTCGCTCCTCTAGATTTCTGGGTTCTCATTCAACAAAAAGGAGAGGCTTGTGCTCCATTGTAATTGAATGGAGATTGAGGCCCTCCTCTGTCGGGAAGAGAAACCAAAAGCCGAGAGGACCGGATCGCCGGGAGCTCAGGAGCGTCAGGGAACAGGTCATTCTTTTTTTTTTTTTTTTCTTTTTTGGGTCTCTCTGGTCCCAATGACAGAATTTTTTTTACTGGAAAACCCCATTGTATTGACCAAACATAATGATGCCACTAAATTCGAAAATGGAACAGAAGCTCTAAAAATCAACTTCCTTCACAAAGACCTTTGCACTGATCACAGAGCATGCCCACAACATCCCTCCACATAAGTCAATGAACATCTTCAGACTACAGGCTCCTATGGGCCATATGGCCGATGTAAAGTATATCTGTTAGAGACCGCTCCGGCAGAATGGCTGCCTCTATGAGCACACGAAGAAAACACAAAGAAATAAAATAAAAGCAGACATGAAAGAAAGAATATGTATCAATATCTGGTCTTAATTAGCCAAATAAATACAGGTCATATATTCCCTTTACATTGGCACTAGATATGATTTATCAATGAATTGGGAACTTGTAGAAGGATGAGATGTCATTGAGCTAAAAAGAAATAATGGCAATGTGAGGTTTTTCCACAAAAAAGGCGGGGGTGGATAGTTAGTGCCTATAGCTGGTCCTGTGACCTGGCACATTTGGATCACAGCCAACAGTACTCTGGGATGTAGCTCAGACTAGATGCTGACATGTGTCTTTAGCTATTACACAAATCAAATATGATACAAAAACAACGCGATAGAAAGTGTTATAAAAAACCCCTTTTGGGTATGTTCCAGGGCTAATGGGGGCATTTGGGTGTATTTTGGTTAAATGCGGCAAGTGGGGCCCGAAATTACGGTAATCCAAGTGTCTGGGAAAAATTGCATTACCCTCGCCCCCCGGTGCGAAAAAATTTGTGATTGTATTGTCGCGGGGGGGAGAGAAGTGACGTCATTTATTAATGCATTTAGGGGGCCACGGGTCTGGCCCCCCCCCCCGCCGGGTAGTACGCGTGATAAGCGCGATCCCAAAACCCTGGATATTGAGGGTGTACTGTACGTCGGCAATTACGCCGTGTGAACATATCTTGGGTTTGTTCACCGGTTAATTTCGGGACGCGTTTCCCCCGGTATTTGTCTCTAGGGGAGTGTCCCGGATTATGTTAATATTTCTTATGGAAATGGATTTGCCTTTTTCCCCCAGGCTAAAATACGATCGTATTGTACGCGCCGGGAGTTAAGCGCGCGGATAACCCCCCCCAAGACAAAAAATGTATAGCGGGGGGCGAATGACATCGTGTGAACATAGCCGCAGAAGAAACCTATATCCAACATAAAATATCAATAAACTCTGCACTGATTTTTTCACTCAGCAAAAAAATGAGACCAGTCAGTCATTGACACACCTCCCTCACAGATTCTGCACTGTCAGGTATAGGGGATGTGGATTAGAGGAGGTGGATTAGCTGCATTAAATGGGGGTTAAATTTCCCCATCCCGGGACGCGACAAAATCTTTAAAATATGTCAAAACCCTACAGAAAACCTGGGTTTTGCCCCAAATTCATATTGGGGCACATATTAAAGGCATTTTTTTCCAGAATTCGCCAATTTGCGTACAAATGGATAAACCTTTTTACACCCCCTTTATAAAAAAGTTTCAGTTTTAGAAATCGTTCAACAAAAGGTGTGGGCCCTTTCTAAAAAGGTTTTTTTTTCTGCTAAAGGGGTGTGACTTTGGTTGTTTACCATTTTTTAATCGGGGGTTTTGGGACTTGCGTAAATTTTCAATTTTCCCCCGGGGGGATTTTGGGGGTAAAACAAAGAGACAGGGAAAAAGATTTAAAAAAAAGAGTCTTAAACCCAAGTACAAAAATTAATTTAGTAAAATCATGACTCAAATGCCCCCCAAAACGCTCACTGCCTTTGGTGTGAAGGTCAGAAGGGGGAATTAGACTAGTTGTTATATCAAGGGGAAAACAGAAAAGTGAACACTGGAGAGTGAAGACGGCTGATGCAATTTTTTAACCCTATGGGCAGAGGATCAGGCTGCTATCTAAGGCACTTACCAATTATTTTAGTTCAACAGCAAAAAAAGATAAGGCACAAGTTTAATCAGCATTAAGGGCGACATTTCCCAACACGCCAACGCCAGTTTTTTGGTCTCTATTGCGCTAAAACTGCTTTTGACGCCATATTTTGGATGTAAATGAACTGTTGTACATGAAAACTAGGCGCATTATGTGCCGGGACCGACACATTGTAATGCGCCTAAAAATGATGTGCTGTGCGCCTCCATAACAAAATACGCCTATTGAGGTCCATAGCACATTATTACAAGTGTATGTGTGTTAGGTGCATTTCATCTTTTACAAGTATGTGTTAGGCGCATTACAAGTATGTGTTAGGCGCATTTCATATACTTGTAATGATAACCCATGCGCCTCCGGGCGCGATGTTCCTCGATAGGGGCATTACATACACTTCTGATGATATGCTATATGCCACCATTTGCGCTAATCGCGGCACAAAACATTTCATTGGTAGAGTATGTAATGCCCCTATCGAGGCACACTGCGCACAGAGGCGCATAGCTTATCATTACAAGTATATGAAATGCGCCTAACACATACTTGTAAAAGATGAAATGCGCCTAACATACATACACTTGTAATGATGTGCTATGCGCCTCAATAGGTGCGTTTCGTTATGGGGGCGCACAGCACATCATTTTTAGGCACATTATGTTTACTATGCAAGGTATACCCGACGCCAGATTTTTGATAGAGTCGGAGTTTCTGGCGCACTTTACACTTATTTAATGCGCCTAAAAACTGACGTTGCACCGACAATTTTCAGACATCTCGCCCTACATGTTTTATACAGATATACAGTACACCAGTTATGCAGATCAGGTCACCTATGCCACGGTAAATGTGAACAGTCATAACATATAACCCAGCAATGTTATGGCTCCATGGATTGTAGCAGATGGCAAGTATAGCATATGTAACAGCGCTGAGAGGAGAAAAGAACATCTTGTTTGACAAAAGCTGAAAATCTGCGCTTAATCTCAAAAGTGGGAGTGTACTTCATATTTCTGTGCATGGTGACTAAGACTGTAGACTTTTCTACCACTGAATACGGAGCTGATGATACTATAGAACCACCCACAGTCTGACCAGGAAGAGACAGGTTGCATCAATCTAAAGCTGGTTTTTGCTCTGTGAAACAGTGTGGTGCTACAAGGAGTTGTCTTCGAGTATGTTCACACGGCGTAATTTCGGCGCGCATTTCGGCGCATATTTGCGCTCTAATACGGGCGAGATGCGTACCGAAATTACGGTAATCCATAGTTCTCTTAGAGAACGATCGTATTGTACGCGTGGGGAGGTTAGTGACATGTCAATTATTCGCTGCGAATACGTGCAATGAATGTCAATGGGGCCGGCGGGTTATCAGCCCCCACGGACCGCGGGTGTACGTGCGTATTAGCGCAAGCTCCCGAAAGACACAATGTACATAGAGTGTCTGGATTGGTCATAGAGAAAAGGTATATCTGCCCAAGATTCCTAATGTCTGCCAGGTAAAAAAGCAACCAGAATTAGAAGTGTCAGAGATCTATAAGATCTCTCGTTTAGGATTTAGTAAAAACCCATTTGCAAGTGCTGGTTTGCTTAAGTGGGGATAGCGAGGGTGTGCCCCACTCCACCTGGGCAGTCCGGGTCTTGGGCTGCCTGATTAGGCTCAGGTGTGTCCGCCTCATATAAGGCCAGAGCTGCAGACACACTCTCTCAGCCTGGGAACAGGTTACCTGCCAGGAGCCTGGGAGAGAACGGTCTTGTGGTATGATCTTACTGTTATGATATGGTGACTAGTATTAGGCCAGCACTGTAATATAGAGGAATTCCTAATGTTTAGTTAGAGCTGGACAGGCATAGGATTTTTTTTTTGTTTTTATGTACCACAAACTGACAATAAAACTGGCTGCGGTCAGTTTTAAATGAACTTCCTTTGTCGTTTGGACTTCTGTGCCTGCTGAACTGCGCCCGTCTACCCAGGAGACGTTCACCCCGCTACCTAATCCCGCGCAGCAGTACATCGTGTGAACATACCCTTACTATCGACAATTATAGACATTGATGCCATATTGATAGGTGCAAGTCCTACTGTTTGGCTATCAAAATCGGATTTTAATCTAAACCATATAAAAATGTTAAGAAATCAGTATGTTAGTAAATCAGAAGTTAGAGCCATAGCCATAGTTTAATTAGGTTTGGTTTGAATCTTCTGGTTGTGGCTTGTTTTTGCACAGATGACAGCAGGAATTATAGCAATATTGATTGTCAGCTGTCACCTCTTTATTAGCTTGTCAAAATGACCAACATGGCCGCACTCCCTTTTGTCACATTTTATAAATGTGCAAATACAACCGATGTCTGAGTAAGTAACTAATGCGTCATTTTTTAAACTTTGTAAGGCATCAATCAAGCATCTGATTTGAATATGAATATATGTATGTATATATATGTGTGTATGTGTGTGTATATTATATATAAAATATATATATATACACACACCCACACACAGCAGCAAACAAAAGTAAGTACACCTCTCACATTTTTGTAAATATTTTATTACATCTTTTCATGGGATAACACTGAAGATATGAACCTTTGATACAATGTAAAGTAGTCAGTGTACAACTTGTATAACAGTATAAATTTTTGTGTGCCCTCATAATAACTCAACGCACAACCATCAATGTCTAAACCACTGGCAACAAAAGTGAGTACACCCCTCAGTGAAAATAGACAAATTGTGCCCAAAGTGTTAGTATTGTGTGTGGCCTCCACTATTTTCCAGCACTGCCTTAACTTTCTTGGGCATAGAGTTCACTAGAGCTTCACCGGTTGCAGCCACTGAGATCCTCTTCCACTCCTCCCACCTTCTGTTTGAGGATGCCCCACAGATGCTTGGTCAGTCCAGCACCTTTACCCACATTTTCTTTAGCAAGGCAGTGGTCGTCTTGGAGGTGTATTTGGTGTCGCTAACTTGTTGGAATACTGCCCTGTGGCCCAGTTTTTGAAGGGAGGGGATCATGCTCTGCTTCAGTATGTTAATTTTGGAATCCATGGTTCCCTCAATGAACTGTAGCTCCCCACAGCTGTCAGCAATCATGTAGCCCCAAACTATGACACTCCCATCACCATGTTTGTCTGTAGGCAAGACACACTTGTCTTTGTATTCCTCACCTAGTTGCCACCAAACATGCTTACCATCTGAAACAAATAAAGTTTATCTTGGTCTCATCAGACCACAGGACATAGTTTCAGTAATCTGCTTGTCTTCAGCAAACTGTTTGTGGGCTTTCTTTTGCATCATCTTAGAAGAGGCTTCCCTCTAGCATGACAGCCATGCTCTGAGCACTGACAGACTGACCCCCCACACACACTTTAATCTCAGCAGCAAAATTGGCAGCACTTATACGTCTATTCTGAAAAGACAATCTTTGATAGTATAGAATGCGCCTGATTTATTTAATTTATTCTAGAGCTGACCCGACATTTCTGGCTCAGGTAAACCCCTTTGAAAGTAGTATACCTGTCCCAGCAGTAATGCGCCTAGAATTGCCATAGCGAAGCTATAAATTTACAGCTTAGCGCGGTTCTAGTGCGCCCCGCCTCCCGAAATCAGGCGCGTTACAAAGTGGCGCTGTGCTCTGTAATGCGCCTGAAAATGGTGTACAGGAGGCGTTGTGCTAATGCGAACAGGGCTGCGCCTGATATCGGGCTGAAAATAAGGCAGACTTCTGGCGCAGCCCTGTTCATACATGTCCTCCAATGTGTCCATTTCCACTTAGGGGTGTACTCACTTCTGTTGCCAGTGGTTTAGACATTGATGGCTGTGTGTTGAGTTATTTTGCGGGCACACCAAATTTATACTGTTATACAAGCTGTACACTGACTACTTTATCTTGTATCCGTGTCATACCTTCAGTGTTGTCCCATGAAAAGATATAATACAATATTTACAAAAAGTGTACTCACTTTAGTGAGATACTGTATACATTTATACACACAAACTTATCAGTCAAAGCATAAAAACCACTGGGAGGTGATTTATCATAATTTCATGACAATGGCACCTGTCAAGGGTTAGGATATAGTAGGCAGAGAATGCACAACAGTGCCTACAATGGGCATGCGAGTATCAGAAGGGGGCCGCTGCTGATGAACCATGTTGTCGGCTACTTTGGGAAGATATGGCACCAGAATACACTATGGGAAAGACACCAGAGCTAAGCAATGTTCTGCAGGAAAATCTCCAATCTGGGCATTCAAATTAAAAGAGATGTATCGCTTCATCAGTTCGGTTGTTTTCTTGAAGCTTGATTCTCTCAGTTCCTGAAATCCAGGGGCGTTTCGTCCCCTCCCAGCTGGGAGTTTCTTAACTGAAAGGGGGATGACATCATCCCCCCTTCACTGTTCATGCTCACTCCCGAGTCAGTGTGTCCCCCCCCCCTCTCTGTCTGACTCCACATGTCACTGTCCTTTCCCTATGCAGTCTTATTTTGTAAGAGCTGTTTATATACCACAGGCCTGCATTCAGTCTAGACAGTCTTCTATGAACTCAGAGCACTGATCTCTTCTCCTCTCACAGCTGGAGGTTTGTTACAGTTCAATCCAGTCTTCTATGAACTCATCCAGAGCACAGATCCGTCTCCCTTATATGTTTACACAAGGCACCGAGGCACAATTCTGCTGTTTTCTGATTGTAGAAGCAGCTTCAGTGTCACTGAGGAGCTGGTGGCTGTATAGAGTGAAATTGTTGCTGGCCCCTTATTCTGAGTGAGAGAGGCAGGAATACACGCTGAATACGACCGGAGGCCGAACAGAATGTCAATTAGTAGAGCCTGCAGCCAATTAAATGAAAGGAGGTGGGATCTGACCAGCACTGGGGAACTGTGTTTACACAAAACAAAGATAAGGGAGACAGTGAAAACAAGACAGCTTGGCTAATGACATCCAATTGCAAAGTTGCTTGTTTTCACTGTCCCCTTATTCTGAAGACCATTTAATGAACTGATACAACCTCTTTAATATTATATTGACACCATCAATCTATCTAAATATTGTTATGGATCAAGTACCCCCTTTATGGCGATGTTATGCACTAATGCTAGTGGCTTCATTTAGCCGGTTAATGCACAAAGCCACACTGCAAAAATGGCTTGAGGAGCATGACAAAGAGTTCAAGGTATTGACTTGACCCAAAATTTCAGATCTCAATCCAATTGTAACATTTCAATATGACTTTATTGCAGTAAATCAAAACCTACTGAAAAAAAATGCAAAATATTCATTGAAATGTTTCTTTGGAGGGGTGGCTCCTTGAGACAAGGAGGAACTGTAGACTTAATGCCCGGAGGAACACCAGAGGAACTGCAGACTTGGACCAGGAGGAACGTCAGAGGAATTGAAGACTTGGACCAGGAGGAACGTCAGAGGAATTGAAGACTTGGACCAGGAGGAACGTCAGAGGAATTGAAGACTTGGACCAGGAGGAACGTCAGAGGAATTGAAGACTTGGACCAGGAGGAGCGTCAGAGGAATTGAAGACGTGGACAAGGAGGAACGTCAGAGGATTGGAAGACTTGGACCCAGAGGAACGTCAGATGGAATGAAGACTTGGACCAGGAGAACGTCAGAGGGAATTGAAGACTTGGAACCAGTAGGAACGTGTCAGAGAAAGAAGGACTTGGACATGAGGACGTCAGAGGGATTGAAGACTGACAGGGGAACTAAGAAAAGATTGGACAAAGGAACGCGGGGAAATTGAAGATTGGACGGAGGAACTCGGGGAAGAAGACGGGACGGAGAAGCAGGGGAAATTTGAGACGGGCCCAGGGGGAAGTCAGGGAATTGAAGCGGGGCCGGGGAAGTGGGAAAAATTGAAGACGGGCCCGGAGGAGCCCCAGAGGAACACAGATCAGTCGAAAACGGCCCCGGAGAAAAATTTTCCAAAAAGACAAGGCAAACCCCCATTTGCACTTCAGAAATCGGGAAAAAAACCCAGGGGAAACCCAAACAAAAAGGGTAATGGACAATAGTATGATGCTAATTTAAAAGGGGGTTTGTCTCACTACACAATCATCTCACCTTCAGTACCTGTTTCTTGGTTTCACTTTGAATTCAGGCAGCCTATCAGGAGAGATGACACAGGTCTGTAGCTATAGTGACTTGTTTTTGCAAGATCCTTAACATAAAAAGCAATCCTTGTAGTGAGACAACCCCTTTAAGTGCTTAACTGTTGCCATGTTGGAAGGCACAGAAAACAGCAGCTGCCAGAGTCAAAGGGAATACTCTGTAAGAAAGAAGCACGATGTCTGGCGGATTGTGACACCAATTAAGGATTTTTGGAATGTGCTGATCCATGAGGGAAGAACTCCACAACCAAGGATATGAATACATGATGTGACTATAATGTACATGAGAACCACATCCCATATGTAGTAGCCAAACTTGTGCCACCATAGGGAGCGTACTTCTTGTCTTCTCTTGGGTAACAATTTCCCCCCAACCAAAATTGGGGCAAAACCCGAACCCTAGCTCTTCTGGCCATTTCCCTTTTTGGGGAAAAAAAAAAAAAAAAAAAAAAAAAAAAAAAAAAAAAAAAAAAAAAAAAAAAAAAAAAAAAAAAAAAAAAAAAAAAAAAAAAAAAAAAAAAAAAAAAAAAAAAAATCACTTCCACATATTTTCCATACAGCAAGATTGATTTGGTCAAAATCGAAATGATTTTCTTGCCAATCCAAAAAGATTATTTGCGCAAATTTGAAAACAATTTTTTTTATGTGAACATTCACTTTTTACGGATAATATTGTAATAAAAAATTTTAGTAGGGAAAACTTTGATTTAAAAAAAAAAAAATTTTGGATTTAATGTGGCAAAAACGAAAAAAAACGTTTTTTTGGGTAAGAAGCAAGATAAATTATTAGCGGCCAAAATATGTAAAAAAAAAATTATTTTAGTGCCAAAAAACGTAAAAAAAGGATTCTTGCACCAAAATCCGTAAAAAAAACCGTATTTTTTGCGTCAGAAGCGAGAGAACATTATTAGCGCCAAAATATGTTTAGAAAAGGATTTTAGCATCAAAATCTGTAAAAAAAACGTATTTTTAGCGAAAAAAAATTGAATTCCGAAAAAATTTTAGCACCAAAGCATGATCTTTTTTTACAAAAGGTACAAAAAGGACACAAAGACACTTGTATGTAAATTTGATCAGTAAAAACTTTGAAAACCCCCCTTTAAGGGGGGGACTTGGGTCCCCCGGAGGGTTTTTATTGAAAAATCGCGCCAAAAAACGCGCCAAAAAACGCCCGGCCTTTCCCCTGACTTGAGTAAATTTTCTGCCCTTCTGGCGTTTTTTGAGCATTTAAAAAATACCCCAAATAAAAAAACGGCAAAAAAAGCTATGTAACAGAGGAGGGTTTTACAATAGAAGTCTAGGGGAGTGGTTTACGTCTTTTTCCAGCGTTTTTGAAAACAAAAAAACCGGAAAAAAACGATTTTTCTGTGCAGTGTAACAAGCCTAATTCTCAATTGCTCCCTTCAACTCTGAAAAAAATTTGGGGCTGTAATGGGGGAGCGGGTTTATGCCTGCGCCCCTGGGTGTCTTGTGTGGCACAAACAAGCCACTTTTTCTTGGCCATTGTGTTCAGATACAGAAAGGAAACAATTCAACTTTTCCCTTGGGAAAAAGAAATTTAAAGGCGTTTTATCATTTGAATGTTTGCTTTCACTAATTTATAGATTAATTTAAATCCGGGGTTTTCCCCTTTCTTCAAAGGGCTATTCCCCTTTCAAAAGGGAAATCCTCCTGTCGCAGCTGCCTCTCCTCACTGAAGAGCTGTAATCATTCTGTTTTTGCAGTGAAAGGGGAAGGTTTCTGAAAAAGAACAGATCTGCACCTCCTGCAGTGTTCTTTGTCTACAGGCCTTCAGCTTCGGGGTCCACAAGCTCCTTGCTGTGCTAAACCAGTTATCACACAGCCGAACGAGAAAAATGGGGGAAGCAACCGCCCTCCCTCTGTTATCGGCAGGGTGTTTGGGGCTGTGTTTTTGGGGGGAACACAGGGTATAAGACTTTTAATGCGAATCTTGATTAAAACAGTCATAATTAGTCCCAAACATTCCCTTTTGAGCTGGGAGATGAGTTTCCCGCCAACAGCCCCTCCAAGTGGTTTTCTTTTGGTTTTACAGCTAGAGGGGAGTAAACAGGTGTGCAGGCAGCCCAAACACAGGCAGGGGGGTGGCCGGGGTTTTTTGTCTGAGGGCAGCCACGTGCCAAATCGGTTATATTTTCACCGCCCGTCTAAGAAGTTTTGCCGGACACTTCTAAATGATTGAAAAGGTAGTTTTCACTTTAAATGGCTTTAAAAAAAAAAAATAAAAAGAAAAAAAAAAAAACAAAAAAAAAAAAGAAAAAAAAAAAAAAAAAAAAACCAAAAAAAAAAAAAAAAAAAAAAAAAAAAAAAAAAAAAAAAAAAAAAAAATATACCAAAAAAAAAAAAAAAATAAATTTTTTTTTTCCCCCCTTTTTCCCCCTTTTTTTTTAAAAAAAAAAAAAAAAGGGAAACCCTTTTTTGGGGAAAAAAAAAAAAAAGGGGGGGGGGGGGGAAAAGGGGGGGGGGAAAAAAAAATTTTAAAAAAAATTTTTTTTTTTTTTTAAAAAAAAAATTTTTTTTTAAATTTAAAGGGGAAAAAATTTAAAAAAATTTTTTAAAATATTTTTTTTTTTTTTAAAAACCAAAAAAAAAACCCTTTTTGGGGGGAAAAGGGGGGGGGGGGGGGTTTTTCCTTTTTTCCCCAAAAAAACCGGGTTTTTTAACCCCGGGAAAACCTGGAAAAAAAAAAAAAAAATTTTTTTTTAAAAAAAGGGGGAAAAAGGGGGGTTTTTCCCAAAAAATTAAAAAAAATTTAAAATAAAAAAAAAATTTTTTTTTTTTTAAAACCCCCCCCCTTTTTAAATTTTTAAAAAAAAAAAAGCCCTTCCCCCCCTTTTTTTTTTTTCCCTTTTTAAAAAAATTTTTTTTCCCCTGAAATTTTTTTTTTAAAATTTCAATAAAAAAAAAAACCCAAATTTTAAAAAAAAAAAAACCCAAAAAGGGTTTTTTAAAAAGGGGGGGGTTTTCCCTTTTTTTTTGTTTTTTTTAAAAAAAAAATATTTTTAAAAATTTAAAAATTTTTTAAAAATTTTAAAAAGTTTTAAAAAAAATTTTTTTAAAAAAAAAAAACCCCCAAAAACCCGGCCTTTTTTGGGTTTAAAAAAAAAAAAAAAATTTTTTTTTTTTTTTAAAAATTTAAAAAAAAAAAAACCCCCCAAAAAAAAAGGGAAGGGAAAAAATTTTGGGGGGGCCCCTTTTTTTTAAAAAAAAAAAAAGGGGGCCCCCGGGGGAAAGGGGGAAAATTTTTTAAAAACCCCCGGGGGGAAAGGGGGGTTTTTTAAAAATTTGGGGGGGGGGGCCCCCCCCTTTAAAAGGGGTTTTGTTAAAATTCAAAAAAATTTTTTTTTAATTTTTTGGGGGGAAAAAAAAGTTTTTTTTTTAAATTTTAAAAAAAACCCCTTTTTTTGGGGGGAAAAATTTTTGGGGGGTTTTTTGGGGAAAAAAAAATTTTTTTTTTTTTTAAAAAGGGGGGGGGAAAAACCGGGGGAATTTTTTTTTTTTTTTTGGGGGGTTTTTTTTTTTTAAAAAAGGGCCAAAAAATTTCGGGGTTTTTTTTTAAGGGGGGAAAAAATGTTTAAAAATTTTTTTAAAAAAAAAAAAAGGGGGGGCCCGGAAAAAGGGTTAAAAAAAAACCCCGGGGAAAAAATTTGGGATAAAAAAAAAGGGGAAAAATGTTTTTTAAAAAAAAGGGAAAAGCAAAAAAAAAAAATTTTTGGGGGGGGGGGGGTTTTTTAATTTTTTTTTTTTTGGGGGGGGAAATTTTTTGGGGGGGGTTTTTTTGGGGGGGGCCCTGGGAAAAATTAGGGTTTTTTTAAAAAAAAAAAAAAGGGGGTTAATTTAAAAAAAAAATTTTTTAAAAAAGGGGGTTTTTTTTTTGGGGGGTTTTTTTGGGGGGGGGGTTTTTTAAAAAGGGGGGTTTGGGGGGGGGGTTTTTTTGGGGAAATGGGAAAAAAGGGGGGGGAATTTTTTTAAAAAAATTTTTTTTTGGGGGGGTTTTGGGGTTTTTGGGGGTTTTGGTCGGGAAAATTTTTTTTTAAAAAGGGGGGAAAAAAAAAAAAAATTTTTTAAAATTTTAAAAGGCTGGGGGTTTTTTTATATAAAAAAAAGGCGAGCTGGGGGTTTTTTTAAAAATAAAACCCTTTTTAAAATTGGGTTTTTTTTAAAATTTTTGGGGTTTTTTTTTTAAAAAAAAAAAATTTAAAATTTTTTTTAAAAAAAAATTTTTCCCCTTTTTTTTAAAAAAAAATTTTTTTGGGGGGTTTTAATTTTTAAAAAAAAGGGTTAAAAAAAAACCCTATTTAAAAGGGGGTTTTTTAAAGGGACAAACCTAATATATTTTTTTCCAAACCTTTTTTTAAAAAAGGGGGGGGTTTTTTTTTTAAAAAAAAAATTTTCCCAAAAAGGGAAAATTTTTTTTCCCCAAAAATTTTTTTGGGTTTTTTTTTTTAAAAATAAAAAATTTTTCCCAAGCTTTTTTCCTCCCCCAAAAAATAAAAAAAACCCCCCCCCCAAAAAAAATTTTAATATCCCAAAAAACCCCCTCCCTTTTTAAAAAAAAAATTAAAATTTTCCCCTTTTTAAAAATTTTCCCCAAAAACCCCCCTTTTTCCCTTCCCCCCTAAAACCCCCCCCCCTTTTTTCCCCCAAACCCCTTTTTTTAAAAGGGGCCCCCCTTCCCCCCCTTCATTTTTTTTTTCCCCCCCCCCCCCTTTTAAATCCCTTATTTTAAAAAATTTTTCCCCCCTTTAAAAAAACCCAAAAATTTTAAAAGGAAGCTCTGCTTCTCCCCCCCCCCAAATTTTTTTAAAAAAAAAGGCCCCCTTTTAAAAAATTTTTAAATGAAGTCATACACTTTAAAAACCCCGGGGGAACCCTTGGGGGGGCCCCCCAAAAGGGGGGGAAAATAATCTACAAACTCATGATATACACAAAAATGAAAAAGTCAAACAAACTAATCAAGGGGAAAAGCGAAAAAAATGACGCTTTTTCGATCAGGCGGCAAATGGTGGCCCCCCTGAGTAAATGACATGAGGGCATAGGTTTTTGGGGCAGTGTATTTAATTTGCTTTAGTGAAACCATCCTGGCATATAAAAGAGTGTCTACTCCTCAGGAAAACTAGTTTCCCATTGTAGCCCTTAACCCCCCCAATTTAATACAGCGAGCGCAGAGCTTGTTAGGCAGCGCCCGTATGAGTTCAGGCAGTTGCCTAGCAGCCAGCAATAGTAATTACATTGGGTTGCCGGTTAATTTTGGTTTTGGGGGTCCCTTCCCTGTAAAAAGGGTTTAGGGAGAAGCAGCCAAGAGCCCAATGCCTGAGCACAGAGGCACAATTTTCCCCAACCCCGCCAAAGCCCGCCAGTTTTTTTTGTCTATTTTGCCCCCAGAAAACCCCTTTTGAGCCATATTCTTGATGTAAATGGGGAACCCGGGCCTTTCACCCAAAAAACCCTTATACGGCGGGCACGACACATTGTAAGTGCCTAAATATGGTGGGGCTGGCACCTCCGTCGCGGGAATGTGCCTCAAAAGGCGCTTTTCACACAATTTTCCAATTAAAAATGCTAGTCCGCGATTTGGGAAAAATTTCGCCTTTTTAGGCGCATTAAAAATTTTTTATGCAAGGTATGCCTGACACCAGAACACATTACAAGAGCCGTCACTTTTTTATTTTTCGGTCGACGTCCTCATATGGGGGCTTCTTTTTTTCAAGAAAAGTTTTATTTTTTTAAGCCACCATTTTGGGGTTCTTAAAACCTATTGATAAACTTTTATTAACTCTTTCAGGAACGACTGGAAAAAAAAGTAATTCCGCCACTGTCTGTTTTTCATTTTAAATTGGGCGCCATCCACCACTTTGGAAAAAATACTGTGATTTAAAAATTTTTTCCCTTTTGGGGCAGTACCATTATAGTAATACCGTAATCCCCATCGGCTTTTGATTTTTTTCTTCATATTCCCAAAACCCATTAAAATTTTTTTTTTCTGTTGACGATCTTTTTCAGAGCCGTTTTTTGAAAATAACTTTGAATGGGTTTTCCCCAAAAACCCCAACTTGGTAAACTACCCCTGTTTCCCCGAAATAAGACCCCCGTCTTTTATTAATTTTTGCCCCCAAAGGGTTGGGGCTACAACTTAATTTTTTTCCAAAAAGTGGTCTTATTTTTCCCAAAAATTAAAAATTTTTAGCATGCTTTTTATTAGTGTGTGTGTGTTTTTTTTTTTTTTTTTATAAAATATTTAATAATATATATAAAATATCAAAGTTTAAGGCACCAAAACCCTAAGGGGTATATGTATGTAAAAAGGGCCCTTTTTTGGCGCGGCAGTGAAATTATCTCAAAGGATGGCAAATTTGAAAATGCTGGGACTTTAAACCTGTTTAGGGTGGTGTGGTTTAGTAACATTTTCTTGTTCCCCCCCCCCTTCCCCCCTGTTCTTACTTTCTTTTTTTTACTCTCCTTTTGGGGTTTTTCAACCCTTTTGGGGGACATCAGTCACATGACCTCCCTTCCCCAGGTCCTTCCCAACCCCCCTTAATTTTATTTCCACTATTTCTTATTTTCGGGAATGTCTTACTTTTTGGGGGGTTTTCCTTATTTTCGGGGAAAACCCCGGTACATTTTCCCGGGTTTTTGGGCAAACCCCCCAAACCCCGCAGAACAGGAGCTCCTTGTTACTCCTTATCAGACAAATGCAGGTATATCTTGTAATTATAAAGGTTCCATTTATTTTGTCAAACTTCAACATAAATAGTCAATGTGCAAAAATATGCTACTTGTGTTGCGCTATATCATGATAGTCTGTGGTGACCACTACGTCCAAGAAGGTAAAAAATTATTTCTCCAACAATTTCTCCAGTTGCAATTTTGCCGTTTGTTTTTTTGTTTGGTTTTTAATGCTATTCAGCATGTAAGAAAAGCAATGTGATAATCTTATAGTTTGGATCCTTACGGCTGCAGAGATACCGATTGTGTATCGGTTTTATTTATTACATAGATAGTGATTCTGTTACGGAGAAATGATCATTTCTATTTTGTTTACCCTATTTGGGATTTTTTATGTATTATTTTCTTAAACTTTTTTTATTTTTCTTTTTAGTCCTACTAGGGAACTTGAATCTACAGTCATTTCACTCCTCATACACTGCAGTACTTACGTAGTGAATTATATTATACCTGTAAGTGTAAGGGTATGTTTATATGAACTTTTTGTGACGTTTTTTAGCGCATTTTACGCTGGAAAACGGCCCAAAATCAGCCTCGGACTAGTTTCAAATCATTCCCCATTGAATATAATGCAAAATACGCCTTGTCGCTCATACAAAGCGTATTTCACAAGCGTAATTGTAGGTCATTTTTTGGATGCAATTACAATTGTTATTCGCTTGTAAAATCCCCATACTCATCAATAGGGATAGGATTTAAGAAAAAAAAAAAAGAAACGCTTCAAAATAAGCCTCTAAATCAGGTATTTTTTTAAGCTGATTTGGAAGTGGATTTTGAAGGGTAAATTTACACTTTAAAAAGCGCTGTGTAAACATAGCCAAAGGGTTTGGAAGATTTTGGGAGCGGATTCCACGTCCAGTTTCAGCATCTAAAACAAACTCTAAAGTCATTAACGCTATATCCTATGTTAAATCAGCGTTGTCCGCGTCTACAAAAAATTAACATGTCACTTCTTCTAGGCATTTTACATGCAAGTAAAACAGGTATAGGAGGCAGAAATCCATTTTGGGCAGCCGGGTCATTTCCTTGCTGAAATTCCTCATTGGCAAGTTCAGAATTTTCAACGAGGAAACAATGCTTTTTGTCAGCACCGAAAAAGTCGTTGTGTGAACCTACCCTAACACTGCTCGGCATCCTACTGGACCCTACCTCTGGCAGGGTCTAAAAAGGTTTCCACAGAATCCAGACCAGGGAGCCTTCAACAGGTCTCCAGCTATCATGTAAACCCATCAGCTCCCTGGAAACACATTGCAGAGGGTGTTAATGGGGTGAGAAAGGGAAGCCCCTCCCTCTAAAATCACTTAGATGCAATGGTCACTATTCACTGCGGCATCTAGAGGGTTAAACAGCTCGGATCTGAGGTATACCTGCTCTTTGCCATTAGAGCAGGGTCCTGACACCTGAGTCCCTGCTTCATCCAGCACAGGGCACTGAGAGCTCATTTTCTTCTCTGCTTACAAAATGTGTATTGTGGTTCTTAAGGTGCTAAACGCTAAAAGAGAGCACTTCATTAAAAATGCGTAACTATACAGTTAGGGTGACATGCATGAAATGTGAACGCCAAATTTCATGCGCATAATAATGGCATAGAATGCTCCTGATTAATGGAGCCGCTCTATTGCGGGTCATAAATCAGGTGCATTCTAGCACTAGGACGACATTTCTGGCTCAGGTAAACCACTTTGAAAGTGCTCTACCTGTTCCAGCAGTAATGCGCCTAGAAATGTCCTAGCAAAGCTAGTGTCGCTATGGTTCTAGTGCGCCCGCCTCCCGCATGCTCCCAAGATTGGGCGCATTACAAAGTGCCGCAGGAGATTTAAACGTGTATGAACGGGGCTGCATCTGATAACGGGCTGTAAAGACGCCAGATATCTGGCGCAGCCCCGTTCATACATGTTGCCCTAAATGTATATCTGTGTGTTTGTCTTTGGTAGCAGTTTAATTGCTTATTATGTATTCCATGCACATTGTGACCGAAATGTGTAGTGCTTGGTGAACGGTGACTTGCCTCCCATCCGCTGTAAAACAAATGATACCTCCGCATCACACAAGGTTTACATAGATCTAATTACATTCAATTACAAACAGAAGTGCCCGTATGCTACCGTTCCCTTGTGTCCAGACGATTTATAATCAATACTGATGTGGAGTGTGAGAGAGGGCAGCCGCAACAAGGTGATATTAATTGTAATTTAAATATTTCATGTCGCTTCTGTAGTGGAGAAAACTCTCAGCTCGCAAATGCTTGTGTAACATACATTGATAGAGGAATAATAATTACAAAGCCATAACACGCCTAACACCATGGAGCAGTGCACAATGCCTAGTAATGCTGTGATAGAAGATATTCTGAAAATAAACCAATTCATTCATTCTAAGGGCATGTCCCCACTGCACGGGTTTTCGGCCGTTTTTTCAGGCGGTTTGCGGTTTTGCAGACCGCCTGAAAAACCGGCCGAAAATTAGCACAATGGTGCTCTATGGAAAACCTGTGCAGCAGTCCCCACTACACAGGTTTTTCGTTCGACGGTTTTTCCGCCCGTGATCCGCCCGCAAGAAAAAATTCAACAAGCACAATTTGCTGTCCGGTTTTCGGACGGAATTTGTGCTTGTGAATGTGAAGGGGGAGGGCTCAACGCAGATAAAAGCCGTCTCCCCCGCGGCCGTGGGGACGGCCGCGAAACAGGGCAAATACCGGCCGGGTAAACCGACCGGTATTTGTCCTCTGCAGTGGGAACGCACCCTAACTGAGCAGTCGCACAAAAAAGTAGAGAACATTTACATAGCACCGTTATATTCCACAGTGCTGTACAGTGTGTCATTATCATGCCTCCCAGCTTTTAGAGACTGCAAAGAGGGAAACATCAAGCCATGCCTTAAACCACACCCAAAGAAATGACATCACACAAGGACACACCTCTAACCACGCCCACACATATACATCCCAATTTTTTTAGACAGGGACAATGGTTCAATGTATAAAAGATCAATTTTTTTAATGTATAACTATATGCTTGAATAGGTTTTTATTAAAATATTATAATAAAAACCATTGGAATTTAGACATTTTCAGGATTGAATTGCATCCAATGATGAAATATTAAGTAAGTTGTTATGTAATATACAGCGAGGAAGCGATCAGATACTTTTTACAGCACGATAGTCAGTTTATTGATGCAAATTATTTCCCAGAGGAAAAAGAGGGACATTCATAGAGCTAAGAGGGACAGAGGGATAAGGATTAAAAATAGGGACTGTCCCTCCAAAATAGGGACACTTGGGAGATATGCATTATCCACACCGTTCCCGATCCCCATTGGGGCTCACCAGCTAAATTCCAGATTAACCTCTCTGCATGTTTCTGGAGTGTGCTGGAAACCAGAGAAAACCCACACAAACACGGGAGAATGCACAAATCCTTGCAGATATTGGTCTTTGTTTGATCTCAAGGCCTCAGCATTGCAAGGTAGTAGTGCTAATCACTGAGCCACCGTACTAACCCAGCTAGGATGTATTCACATGGGACAGTTGTGCTATGTATTTTACATTGCAAATGAGAGCCCTTTAGGAAAAGTACATAGGTTTTTTTTACACATTTTTGGGGGGTGCTGACCATTTCTGTCTCCTTTGGATTGTATGCATGTGGGAGTGGCTGCCTCCATTATGGTTGTGCATTCAGCCACCACATTCTGCCTTTTAAAAAAAAAAAAAGGATTAAGCTGGGACCCCCTGAAAAGTGTGGAGGCCTAGAAAGATCCAGAGGAAGGTGAGAAGGTTTGTTTAGAGTAGGCTCTCATCTGAACTGAGGTTGTCGTTGGTGGGTGGGTCCTGGCAGTTTAATAAAAAATGGGAACTAAGGTCCTTACATTTTTATATACAGGCAGTTCCCGACTTACACCTGTCCCCTAGTTACACACGGAGACTTATGGGGTATGCTGGCACATGTAGTTCCATGCTCCACAGCAGAGAGTAGCTATGGAACGACAAGTTCCAGCATGCCACATCAGCACATAAGGTAAAAATGAGCTGAAATCTTCCAAACAGAGGCACAGGCAGAAAAACAAATGTAAAAACCCTTCCCTGCATTATCCCAAACTAAAAAAAAACAACTTTTGTGCTGGAGTTACATTTAATAAATATACATGTTCCGACTTGCCTACAAATTCAACTTTAGAACAAACCTACAGTCCCTATCACGTTCATAACCCTGGAACTGCTTGTATGCTAGATGTAGCAGTAATAAATTATAAAATAATTCATATATTCAGGGCTTGTCTCTTGGCATCTGCAAAGTGCTCCTGGTTTCTTTTGTGTGTTTGCAGTTGCGTTGCAGCCATGGCATTGTGCACCTGTGCCATTTATTTCACTTCTATTTTGCAGGTGCTGACCATTTTTGTGTCTTTTGGATTGTAAGCACACGGTTTTAACGTGATTTTTTGCGGTCCTGCAGCAAACATAGAAGGAGCTCATTAAAGGAGTTTTCCCAGACTTACAGGGGTTTTGCCATGATCTAATGTTGACGTGGGATCCTCCAAAATGGGCCTCAGAGCTACAGCCTGACTTACATACCCTTAGTTTCCTGACAGCTTACATTAGACATGACCAGGAGCTGATCTGGCCGCGCTTGCGTTGTTTGCACTTCTTATCTGATGGCAGGGAACATGAACAAGCTTTGAAGGGATTGGGGAGAAAAGATCCTGTGTCTTTTGTATAGAGAATCCACTGGTTATAATGTAATTATCTGAGTAAACATGCAGAAGCTCCCTGCTCAGCCCTCCTCTCCCCCCTGCAGTAGTTCGTGATTAGAGGGAGAAAATTGTGCACAATACAGTTATCCTCTGGGGATTAGCCAAATAACATGTTTGCTCAAGTACAGAGACTGAATATCAAGAGCCTGCATGGGAGGTGGAGTGATGACATCACAGAGGAGGTACTTGTTTTTTTAAACACAGAAACGAAACGCACTTTTTTCAAGCCTCAAGAGAAGAGTATCAGCGTTTTAGGTAAGGAACTCACTTCTTGGCAAAACCCCTTTAAAAAAAAACTCTACCCCCTGCCACTCTGCTAAAATATAAAATTAACGCATACTTAGCCCTTACATCACCATTGTTCAAGTACTGACACAGCTCGAGTGTTGCCTCGGTTCCTCATTGATGATGTCACGTTCATGGATCACATGATGCTGCCACCAAACCAATCTATCAATTTATGGGCCTGGCTAAAAGTTACATATATTTATATAACTATATATTTAGCTTCAAAAACAGGAATGGGATACATGCATGGGAATGGTGGAAGACCTTTGTTGACAAAAGAAAAAAATGTGTTCCTACATTCCCCAGATAAGATCTGATCCAATTATTGGAGTTAAATACATTGTCTAAATAAAGCTTAAAGGGGTTTTGCCACAAAGTAAAACTGACGTTAGAAACTTGCAAATTAAATAATAAACATTTTCACCATTCATTATTAAATTCTGCACCGTTTTTGTTTTAGCTGCTCCTTTAGTGATCAATCATTTACAACTCGTCTCCAGGGGATACGACCAGGGCTGAGTGCTCCTCAGTCCTCTCCAGAAATGCTCAGACATCACCTCTCCTCTCAGGCAGCTACTGAGTGTTCAAGCTCCAGGTGCTGTCATTCTACTCCTGTCCTCTGTACATCTTAGTAATTAGTCTAAGGCCTCGTTCACACGGCTTATTTGGGCACGGATTGGCGCCGTACTCCGCGCCGGATTTGCGCTTCAGTACGGCGCCAATCCGTCCCTGTCATTACGGTAATCCACTGCTCTCATAGAGAACAGTGGATTCCGTCGCTCCTCCCCGCTCGGCGAATCCGCCGCGGGGGGAGAAAGTGACATGCACATTATTTACGGCGCGTACGCGCCGTAAACAATGCATTGTCTATGGGGCCGGGAGCGGCGCCCCCGCCACGCTCCGGCCCCGCCACCGTCCCGCCCCTTATTCATGGCGGATTTGTGAGCTCAATACGGCTCACAAATCCGTCGGGAATAAGCCGTGTGAACACGGCCAAACAGTGCAAATAAATACCCCCCCAAAAAATAAACCTCATCCAGCTATGTGCATTGATAAAAAGTAAACAAAATCCACAGGTTTGGTTCCTGCAGGGATTCAAACCAAGGACCCTTGTGTTGTGAGGCAAAAACTTTACCTCTGAGCTACACTGTAGCTACTCACAGCTGTATACATAAACAGACCTTTCTTTAACTAGAGTAGGAAAAGGCCTGATGATGTCATCCTGCTGGGTCACATGATATGCAATTCAAACATATCACACACGCCTCCTTCTGAGCACACAGAGCTGAAGAGCTGGATGCAGGAGGTATGAAATGAGATTGTGGCAAAACCCCTTTAATGGTACATTTAGACGACAAGTAAAATTTACTCATTAGAATCAATAACACAAACACATACCTTACATTACAGCTCAATGGCACCTGTTCTATCTCCCCCAGGTCGTACAGGGGCTTGTGTTGCCTCCTATAGGGTTTAGGCTATAGTCCAGCCACTGAGCTGTAACTATGGCCTTGTGTTTGGGCTTTTGAGTAAATAATGTCCCATTTCTTTCTGTGATTTTTTCTTGTTGGATTCCCATCAAATTCTACCGTTGAAAACTAAAGTGCACAACAGTTTTCAACCAGTATTTCATGCGGATTTTAGGTTGTTTTTTTCCGTTGGATTCTACATCAGAAAACAAGTCCCATTAATCTGAATGGGGTTTTGGACGCGGCCCCGACATACAGATATTATGGACGTGGAACTCGACAGAAGAATGGACATCTTTTTTTTTTTCTATAAAAACAAATTGAGAAAAGATTTGTTGTATGAACGCATATTTTGTATTGAGGTCAGTGATGGTTTTGCTTTCGGTTTTAGACGAGTATTCGCCTGGATTCTGACTTGAAATACTCGTCCTGTGGACAAGCCCTGACACGAAGGCCTCATGGCCTATTATTAATAATTTTATTATGTATTTTAACCCCCCCTTAATTCCAGGGCGCTGTACATTCAAGGGGGGTTACATCATTGTTGCCAACTTTTGAAAATTAAAAAGCAGGAGATTCTTGTGGGCGGCGCGCGTAGCGCGCCGCGGCAAAAATTTGCATGGACACGCCCATCTTTTCGGTATGCCACGCCCCTTCAAAAAAGCCACACCCACTCCACCTAACTGCATAACGGCTTTGGAAGAAAGCCAGGTAGATGCCCTTATAGCCAGGTAGTAGCCCCCATAACCAGGTAGTGCCCCTTACAGGCCGGTAGATGCCCCCTTGTAGCCAAGTAGATGCCCCCTCTGTAGCCAGGTAGAGCCAAATTTGTAGCCAGGTAGATGCCCCCCTTTGTTAGCCAGGTAGGTGCCCCCATTGTTAGCCAGGTAGGTGCCGCCATTGTTGCCAGGTAGTGCCCCCATTGTTTGCCAGGTAATGCCCCCTCTGTTGCCAGGTTGATGTCCCATCTGTTTAGCCAGGTAGTGCCCCCATCTGTTAGCCAGATAGTGCCCCCATCTGTTAGCCAGATAGTGCCCCCATCTGTTGCCAGGTAGTTCCCCCATCTGTTAGCCAGGTAGTGCCCCCATCTGTTAGCCAGGTAGATGTCCCCTCTGTTGCCAGGTAGTTCCCCCATCTGTTAGCCAGGTAGTTGCCCCCTTCATTAGCCAGGTAGTTGCCCCATCTGTTAGCCAGGTAGTGCCCCATCTGTTAGCCAGGTAGTGCCCCCATCTGTTAGCCAGGTAGTGCCCCCATCTGTTAGCCAGGTAGATGTCCCCTCTGTTGCCAGGTTGTGCCCCCTCTGTTGCCAGGTAGTTCCCCCATCTGTTAGCCAGGTAGTGCCCCCATCTGTTAGCCAGGTTGTGCCCCCTTTGTTGCCAGGTAGTGCCCCCTCTGTTGCCAGGTAGTGCCCCATTGTTGCCAGGTAGTGCCCCTTTGTTGCCAGGTGATGCCCCCATTGTTGCCAGGTGATGCCCCATTGTTGCCAGGTAGTTGCCCCCATTGTTGCCAGGTGATGCCCCCATTGTTGCCAGGTAGTGCCCCCTTTGTTGCCAGGTAGTGCCCCCATTGTTGCCAGGTGATGCCCCCATTGTTGCCAGGTAGTTGCCCCCATTGTTGCCAGGTAGTTGCCCCCATTGTTGCCAGGTGATGCCCCCATTGTTGCCAGGTAGTGCCCCCTCTGTTGCCAGGTAGTGCCCCCTCTGTTGCCAGGTAGTTGCCCTCTCTGTTAGCCAGGTAGAGCCCCCTAAAGCTTATAAAAATAAAATAATAAAATCCACTTACCTTACCAGGCTCCTGCAGCGCGGCCGCTCCTGCCCGATCTCCTCAGCGGCGCAGGGGGAAGTGAGAGCAGCCGCACGTCACTCCCCTGCAGCCGCGCGTCACATTCCCCCTGTGGACGCTGTCCTGTATGTACGGCGCACACACCGGCGCCGTACATACAGGGAGAGGAGGGAGGAGGGAGCGATCCCTCCTGCCTCCTCCCCGCACAGTGAGACCGCGGGCGGGTGAGCGGCCGCTGCGGCCGCTGCACCCGCCTGTAGGAGCGGTCCCGCGGCGCAAGAGTAGCGCACCAGCGCTACTCTTGCGACGCGGTAATTTAAAGGACCCCCGCCGCCTGCAGGCGGCGGGAGGAATGCCAACTCCCCCGGGAGGGCGGGAGGGGACCCCAAATAGCGGGACCCCCCCGCCAAAAACGGGAGAGTTGGCATGTATGGGTTGCATACATAACATAAGTCAAACAAATACAATGGTGACAATATGTGACTAACAACAGGTACAGAGGGAGAGAGGGCCCTGCCCGCGAAGGCTTACAATCTACAAGGAAGGGGGAAGTGTACAGAAGGTGAGGGGCAGCCATGTTTGTGGGCCGGTGTACTGGTGGTGGGGTTCTTGTAGGTTCTAGGCTATCCTGAAGAGATGGGTTTTTTGAGGCTGGTGAGAGTGGGGGAGACTCTGATGTGTTGGGGCAGTGAGTCCCAGAGGAGGGGGGCGGCCCGGGAGAAGTCTTGGAGACGGCTGTGTGAGGAGCTGGCAAGAGGAGAGCAGAGAAGAAGGTCCTGTGAGGAGTGGAGATTGTGAGAGGGGAGATATCATACAAGTTCTGAGTGGTACGCAGCTATAATACGGCACTTATATGAATATATTGGCCCACACGGTACCTCCAATTGAACACATGGGCGCATAATTTGTTCTGTAACTTTCAAATATAGTCAGTGAGGAAAAAAGCCATGTTCCTCAGGATGCTGTATGGCGTTATTCTCTAGAAGCAATGCTTCAGTGGCAGAATACTTCAATAAAATGGTATCATAAGGGCATGTTCCCACAGCACGGGTTTTTGGCCGGTTTTTCAGCCGGTTTGCGGTTTTTCAGACCGCCTGAAAAACCGGCCGAAAATGAGCACAATTGTGCTCTATGGAAAACCCGTGCAGCAGTCCCCACTGCACGGGTTTTCCACCCGGCGGTTTTGCCGCCGGCGGACCGGCGACAAAACATTGAACATGCACTATCTTCGTCCGGTTTCCGGGCGGAACATGTGCATCTCAATGGGAGGGGGGGAGGGTTGTTCTCCGCTCATCGCGGAGAAAAGCCGTGTCCCCCCCCCGCGGCCATGAGGACGGCCGCAAAACCGGACAAATACCGGCCGGCAAACTGGCCGGTATTTGTCCACTGCCGTGTAAACGGCCCCTAAGGAGATGCCGAATGGTGACAGAAAAATAAGACAACATAAAAATGATCTTTACTACATGTAACATTTATAGTTCATTTAAATTCTGTACAATCTCAGTGTAATGCAGACACAGGCTACAGATGGAAGTTGTTATAGCCTGTGTATATGCTGAATATAAGACATGGGTGGACAGTTTGAAGCCTCCACAGACATCAAGAGAAAGAACCCAAATTTTAGGCAGCAGCTGCAGTTTCTAGGTGTATTGGCTTCTTGGCTGGATTAAAGGGGTTGTCTCACTACATGCATTCATCTTACCTCAGTCCTGTTTTCTTGGTTTCACTTTGAATTCAGTAGAAGCCAGGTCTGTAGCTATAGCAATCAGTGCTGGCAGCCTATCAGGAGAGATCAAACAGATCTGTTGCTATACAAGAGGGGATATCTCAGAATAGGTAGAATACTGTTAATGGACATATATAGCAAAGTGACTTGTTTTTGCAAGATCTTTAGCATAAAAGGCAATCCTTGTAGTGAGACAACCCCTTAAAGCTAGCAGGCTACTGGTTAATGGGTGCAATCCTCCTCTATACAGAGAGTACCCAAGTTAATACTAGTTTCAGCTGGGCTCACACACTGCAGAATATAAATCTATTGCAGAACCCACCCAAAAAAACATTCCAGGTTTTGTCTATTAAATTACAAAATTTCGTTACAGCTTTCTGCTATGGAATACAGAGGGGAGGATGGGCGTCAAAACTGGGACCCTTTTTTATTAAAGGGTTTTTCCATAAAGAAAAATTAAAGGGGTTATCTTACCATGCTGTTTCACAAAGCCACAAGCAGCCTTAAATTCATGCTTCCTGTCTCTTCCTGGTTAGGCTGTGGGTAGTTCAATAGCATATTAGCTCTGTATTCACCGCTCTTCTAATTGCACTGATATTGCTGCAGGAGATGTAATCTATAGAGCAGAGAGCTTCAGAGCTTAAAGTAAACCAAAGTAATTTTGTTCTCAAGCTGTTGGCGTCCTGTGTGCCGACCTGTGGCGCGGTCATTCTCTGCTCTCAGATAAGAAAAAAGAGCATAGACAGAAGGAGAGAGCAGGTCAGTAACCAGAGAAACCTGTGTGCACTCAAGCAGATAAAACCTCTCTTACCTCCTGACCAGAGAAAAATCAAAAGAGACATGTATTTGGGAAAAGTCTTGATTTAACGTTCCCTACATGTTGAAAGCTAATCCATGTATTGAGATTACCCCTTTAAGGTCTATGACAATGATCTCTTTAAGCTGATGTAATGGTGAATATGTAAAACAATGGAACTCCATTTGCCCTATGAATTTCTTTTTATATGACCAAGGTGGAGTTTACAAGGCATTATCTTCTATAGGAGCTTAACATTTCAGTTTCACATGTTTAGATTGTTCTTTTTATATGAAGAGCAATGTGCGATATTCACAATGGAAGGTGATTTCTAATATGAGCAATGAGATCCGTGATCCTTATTCCTAACTTTGTTTCAGCTCTGTTTACTACAAGAACAGACCATAAGTCACTGTCAGCTTAAATGTCAGCGTGTACCCAGCCGAAAAGCAATATCAATAAGATGAAGAAAACTCATAGCACTTGGTATTGGACCTCTTCTTTTCAACACTTCTCAGATCATTCAGACAATGTAGGATGATGAGAAAAGTACAACATCCTGATGTATGGCTACAAAAGTGCCGCTTTATTGCATTGTATTTGTTGCATCAGGCTCGTTTAGCCTAATTTTCTTGAATTCTGTCTGTATTTACCCTCTCTTACTATTTGGAAAAAATCTAATAAAAATTTTATGGTTTAAAAAAAAAAAAAGAAAAGTGCCCTTCGTGCAAGAGGGTTGATTTCATGGCAAAATTTGTAGATTTACTTTCAGCACACATAATATCAACATAAAATGTCAAGATACTATTGCCATATGGAGCACGAACAATACCGTCCTCTCCAAATACATGCAGAATTCAAACAATATCCTCAAGAGCCCATATAACAATACCATATAGTATGCACATTCTCATTTACTGCTAGATAATGCTGGGTGGATTTAGTTCTGGGATTCCTGTAAACAGGGCAAACCTAGGGAAGAGTACCCTGGGCTAAGGCCCTGTGTGCCACCACTTAACATGGGTCCTTGTTGCCAGGCAGAAGGAGATTTAGCTGAAGAACGCTAGAGAAAAGGGGAATCTACACACAGTGGCCATAAACCTAGTGCTGGTAGGGGATGGATAAAAACGACACTTTAAATAGGGTTTTAAGGGATTTGTTCAAAAAGTTACATTAAGATTAGACTGTGCCTTCCTACAAAATAAATGTAAAAAGTAAAATCTTACACTCCAAGTCTTAAAGAGGTCGTCTGGCTTAAATCAATTATACTTAAAGTGCTGTTCTCACCAAGCTATTTTACAGAGCCTGCTCTTCACAGCCAGCTCTAGGCTCACCCTTCCTGGTCAGGCTGTGGGTGGTTCTACAGCAGGATCGACCTATCAGCTCTGCTATTCCTAGATGATCCTGTTACAGGGACATTGCTAATAGAAGAATGTAAACAGTAAGGCTATGTTCATACGGCGTAATTGCGGGGCATGCTGATCAGCGCGTTCACCCGCGACGCGGGAGAGTAGGGGGGGGGGGGGGGCGCCGGCCCCATAGACTGTCATAACTCGCGCCGCGTAATGAGTCTCTATGAGAACTGTGGATTACCGTCATTTCGACGCGCGCATCTCGCTCGTATCAGAGCGCAAATACGACGCGAAATGCGCACCGAAATTTGACCATGTGAACATAGCCTAAGGCAGAAGGCTTGAGAGCGCTAAAGGGTTTAAATTTGTCAGTAACTGAAAAGGGTTGTGTCACCATGCTGTTCCGCAGAGCTTGATTTTCACAGCCAGCTTCACACTCACATTTCCCGGTCATGTTGTGGGTGCTTATATACTATTGACTTGCATATTAGCAAATATAATCCTACCGGAGCCAGTTACAGTAAGATGAATGATGGAGGTTTGTAAACTGTAGTGCACAAAGCTATAGAGCTCTTAAGGTTTAAAATCTGTTAGTAACATAGATAAACAAGCTCTGTTTTACTGATAAGACACAGCAGGGAGTGAGGTCACCATGGTTGGACAAGGCAGCTGGAGCAATGAGAGCAGAGATGGGTGGTCAATAACAAAGGGAAGCCTCTTTATACAAGCCGGAGAAAGGGTCTACTCTATATTCAAAACCAAGCTGTCACGGGTGGTCCCGCAGCCCCTCGCCCGGGCTGCGGGCGCACTCGTGTTGTCACCCGCCGGGTCCCCGCTGCCCCTGCCGGGCCCGCGGGTCGGGTCCCGGCTTCCCCCTTACCTTCCGGCGCTCCTGAGTCCTCCCGTCCTCCTGGCCGGCCGGCGTGCGCGCGCCCGCCCCTTAGGCGCGCGCGCGCCGGCTCTCGAGGATTTAAAGGGCCAGTACGCCCATTATTGGCTAAGACTGGCAGGTGACCCTATTTAACCCTCTTCCTTCCGGGTCACCTTTGCCGGATCTTTAGTGCCGTACAGCCTTTAGAGAAAGCTTCTAGTGCCTCGTTGTCTGACTACCGTGTACCGAACCTCTACGCTCCTGTTTCCTGACCACGAACCATTGCCGCCTGTCCTGACCTCTTGCCTGTCCCCGACTCCGCCTACGCCTCACGATTCTGTACCACGCACTGCCTTGGCTGCCACCGCAAGCAAGTCACGCCAGTGGGACGACCTGGTAGTTCTCCGCCGCAGCAAGTCCATCCCGCTTTGCGGCGGGCTCTGGTGAAAACCGGGTTCTACTTAGATTCCGTCCCCTGGTACGGCTTACACCATCGCTTGCGGTGGTCCAGCGGATCCACTACCTGCATTCGTTACACAAGCAAAATCGGAGCAGCAATGTATTTGGTAACAGTCTTTATTTACTTTTGCCTACATACTTAAAGCTAATCATTGTAGAGAGAAAACCCGTTAAAATGAGGCCAGGGTGGTGAAAAATAAAAAAAAATTATACTAAACTCCTGGTCCCCTGCTGCTGCAATTCCAGAGCTTCCCAGGAGCCACTCTTTACGGCTTCTCGTCCTGATACACAGGAGAGGCTCCTGCCACATTCACTCACTTTGAAGTGCGAGCCTTTTCTAAGTGTCAGGACGAGACTCTGGAATGCCAAGAGGAGCGGATTTGGGGAACAGTGGAGCGACAATGGTGGAGACATGGTGGTAAGGATCATTTTTTTTTCTATTTTTCACCACCCTGTCCCCATTTAATTATAATTTTATGCAACTTGACCACCCTTTATAGGGTAAAAAAGAGCCAAAAAACCTGTTGTGGTTTATTATGTCATAAAAGTGAAACACTGGTATTTACCACATCCATAACAATCTAAAGTGTAAACTAAATAAAAAAATAATGCCAGAATTGTTTGTGTATACCACCTTTCAAACAAAGAAAATGAAGTGATCAAAAAGTTGTATGCACTCTCAAATGGCACCAACAAGGTTCTTACCACCTAGCCCTCAAAGAAAAATAAATAAATAATAATATTAAAGGGGTTGTCTCATCTCACTGTTTCATAGAGCAAAGCAGCATTCTTTCATTTATGCATCCTGTAGCTTCCTGGTCAAGCTGTCTGTGATTAGCATATGAGCTCTGTGTATTCAGACCTCTGCTAATTAATCTAGATTAAATAAACAAACTCCTGCTACCAGGTCCAGAGAAGCTTCAGAGCTAAAGTGAACAGTAGTAATTAGTGTCTTTTGTCTGAAATATCAGATAACATACAAGCTCTCAGGCTGCTGGCAGTTCTTTGCTGTGACCTGTGTGATGTCACTCCCTGCTAACAAATAAGACAAACAGGGGAGAACAAGCAAACAGGTCGGAAACTAGAGAAACCTGAAAGCCCTCAGAAGGTGATAAAATCATCTGTAGCTCCTCAACAAAAAAAATGAACAAAAGCAATGTATTTGGAAATGCCTTCATCTAATGTTCCCTACATGTTGAAAGTTAATCTTTGTAGTGAGACAACCCCTTTAAGGGTCTTTGAATATGGCAATACAAAAACAAATATGAATCTGAAGCTGCTTACTGACCCGCAGAATGGAGACACATGCCACCATTCCTGTCTTTGGTTCATTTTGCCTTACAAAAGAGAATAGTGATCAAAATTTATGTATCCCAGTTCTTTGGCTAAGAAAACTACAGCTTAAGCCACAAAAAAAAAATAGAAAAATTATGGCTCTCATTAAAAAAAAGCCTTTTCAATTGTGCATAAAACCCGTAAAGAATACACATACATTTTGTATTGCAGTAATCTACCAGTAGAATGAAATTACATTTTTCCGATTTAAATCAGCTATTCACAGCCAGCTTCAGGCTCCCTCTTCCTGTTCAGGCTGAGAGCAGTTTGACAGCAGTGGCTGACATTTAAAGAGTACCTATTAACTTCAGAGAAACTTTATAAAGTAACAGGAGACTAAAGTACAAACAATTTCTCAAATATGCTTCATTAGGAAAATCGAATATTTCACCTGTAATTCAGTTTTTTTTAAAAAGCACTGGCCCTTTAAGACAGCTCTGAAGTCGGGCCAAGTCGGCACCTGATGGCTTGATGGATGATAATGTTGACAGTTGTATCAAATCTCCTGCTTCTGAGCTGGGAGAGCCCAATGTGCAGGGGGGAGCCTGTAAGTCTACATCATGTGCACAACAGCAGCGGTGTGATATAGATGCTTGTGTTCTATGGATGAGGAGGCTGAAGCAACAGGTAAACTCTCACACTATGTCCTTGGTGTGCTGTGTCTGTTGTACTGTATGTAGTGAGAGATTCAGATTACCCTGTACAAGCAGCTATGCCTTCAGCTCCCCCTGCACAGTTGGTATGTCCCACAGGCTTCTCTAGGCTCTCCTGAGTTACAAAGTGACAGTAAAACCTGTTCCCCTGTAATACTGAGGGAAATCTTCTGCATTGCTAATGACATGTATTTGAGAAAAGTCTTATAATTTCATCTACTCTCAATGTTTGTGTTTTTGTGTGGAGGCGATAGATACTCTTTAAGCTCTGCTATTCCTAGCAAAGCCTGTTAGAGAGTTTTTGATGATGGAAGGGTTTTAACAGCAGAACACAATCTACAGAGCTCTAAATGGTTAAAGTTTGTTAGGAAGAAACAGCAAACAAGTTCCTGTGCTGCTAATAAGAAACAGCAGGAAGTGACATCACCATCCCGAAAAGGACTCTAGAGCCTGTTAGAGCAGACAGAGGTGGTTGCAACTTAGGAAAGCTTGTGTACAAAAGCAAGACATAAGAACTGCTCTAGCTCTGAAGGGAAGCAAAATCAGAACAGCACTGTATTTGGTAATAGTCTTCTATAACATGCTGCTGACAGATCAACTATAAAGTTCAATGTGACAGTTGCCTTAAACATAATTTATTGTGATGGTGGATGCTACACACACAAATAATGCAGAATTTTAGCTTTTTCATTCCATTTCTAAACAAAATTATAGTTTTTTAATACGTGATGCCGTCATTATGGTATAATGAAAAAAACAATGTATCCTGTAATATATCTCTGTACCACTCTGTCAACCGACATATATATAAAAAAAAGTTATGGTTCTCGGAAGTCTGGAATGAATAAACGAAGGAAACAGGCTGTGCACAACGCTTAAAATAGCTGCGACCTTATGGGGTTAAATGCACTTTCCCTTTCACTCAACTATATATACACAAGCTACACTTAAAGCACAGCTAATCTAAACCTGACCTGGAAAGCTTCTCACAGCTCCTATATCGGGAAGGTGACACATTGGTGTAAACTATAACACGTTCTACTGACACTGTATCAAACATCACGTTATACCGCAGCAGTGCACATGGAGCCATGCGGCGGACCCGCCAGCGCCCCCCGTACTGTCTTCCAGGCTCATGCCTTAGTTATATGACTTATGCCAACATTACACTGTCCTGCTGGCACTTGGCAATCCTCATTAACATTGCAGAAGTCACAGGTCTCCCCTGAGAAACATTACACAGTAATTATACATAAGTGCAGAAATAGAACAGCGATCCATAGGAGGAGGGCTGGAAGTGAAGTCAGCGCGGCGCTCTCCATGTCTCCGACCTGATTAGTGGGAGCAATGGCAGCGTCATTTATAACCACTGCACCAGAAAGCCAGCTCAGATATAGGACATTGATGTATTATGGTCACTACTGCGGGACCCCAGTCCAATGTGTTCACATGGTTTAAGAACAAAATCTTAAAGGGGTTTCACCATGAAGTAAAATTGATGTGGGAAACGTGCAAACTAAATAATAAACATTTTCACCATTCATTATGATTAACAATTCTGCACTGTATTTGTTTTAGCTGCTCCTTTAGTGATCCATTGTTAACAGCTCATCTCCAGGGGATACGACCAGGGCTGAGAGCTCCTCACTCCTGGTCACACATGCTCAGACATCACCTCTCCTCTCAGGCAGCTACTGAGTGTTAAAACCTCAGGTGCTGACATTCTGCTCCTGTCCTCTGTAATCCTTAGTAATTAGTCAAGCAGTGCAAATAAAAAAAGAACCCTCAATCATGTTGGGGCATTGATAAAGAGGAAAAAAAATCCACAGGTTTGGTTCCTGCAGGGATTTGAACCGAAGACCCTTGTGCTGTGAGGCAAAAACTTTACCTCTGAGCTACTCACAGCTTTGTACATAAACAGACCTTTCTTTGACTAGAGAGAGGAAAGACCTGGTGATGTCATCCCACTGGGTCACATGATCTGCAATTAAAACAAATCACACACACCCCCTTCTGAGCACACAGAGCTGAAGAGCTGGATACAGGAGGTATGAAATGAGATTGTGGCAAAACCCCTTTAATGTAATCTTTGCTTGTTGTCTTCTCTAACTGTGAGCCATCAGTAACAGCGCTGTGCAATGTAGTGGAATGCAGTCATGCTGCACTATATAACATCAAGGGTTAAAGGGAACCTGTCACAGAGATTATGCCCCCCTTGCTGAGGACAGCACAAGCTAGTGTCAGACATGCTGTTCCCAGCACTGTGTCCCTTAGGCCATGTTCACACGGCTTATTTGGGTGCGTATTACTGCGCGAATTACGTCTGGAATCCGTCCCAGTCATTACGGTAATCCACAGTTCTCATAGAGAACGATGGATTACGCCTCCTCTCCCTGCTCGGCGAATCCGCCGCAGGGAGAGATAAGTGACATGTCATTTACTAGCGACGTATACGCGCCGCTAGCAATGATAGTCAATGGGCCAGCGAAGTGCCGGCCCCCCGCTCCCGCCCCCATCCACACCGCAATTATGCCGTGTGAACATAGCCTTATTCTGTAAGATGCTGTAGTTTTAGAGCATTTACCCCTCAAATCTTATTCATGAGCAGGTGTTGGCCCCGCCCCCCAAGGGCTACCTCAGTTGAGGTAGGCGGGGCTAGCCTCAGATGGGTGGGGCATGAAATAAACTGACTCTTTAAATGACTTTTCTGGCTGAAAACTGCAGATTTGAGCATTAAATGCTCTAAAACGTCTGCATTTTACAGAATAAGGGACACAGCGCTGGAAACAGCAGGTCTGACACTAGCTTGTGCTGCCCTCAGCAAGGGTGGCACAACCTATGTGACAGGTTCTCTTTAATGTGTTTGTAAGCGTTTATTCACACGACGTCTTTGCGGGGCGTGCGGGGCATAATTGTGCTGCAATACGCCCAAAGTACCCCCCGCAAATACGGTAATTCATAGTTCTCATTACCCGTTTTCCCTGACGCGCTTTGTAAAGTCGTCGGGAGCTGGCACAGAGCGTTTTAAAAGTACAAGCTGGCCAGCGCAGATGGTTATCGGGACAACGGGGATGCGGTTTACATCTATAAATGAGCCGGTAGTGGGGTTTCTAGGGAGTTCTACAGTTGTTCTGAGGAGTTCTGCCTAATGTAACTAAGAAGTTCTGCCGTGGACTTAAAGGGGTTTTATCACGGTGCGAATTCAGCTTTGCTGGCTGTGATCCGGCCATGTTTGTGAATGAGGAGGGTGGTGCTAGCGGCTGTCGTCTACATTCACTTCTATGGGAGCCTCCAAACATAACTGAGCACACACACTCGACTATACTCGGAGCTCCCATTGAAGTTAATAAGGAGTAAATAAGCCCTCCTCATTCACAAACATGGTTGAATCACAGTCAGCTACAAGCCGCCAGTGAAGCTGATTTGAAAGGGTTTTCTCACCAAACTGTTTCACTGGGTTTCAGCAGTTTTGCATTTACTCTGTCTCCTCAGGCTGTGGCTGGTTCTACAGCAGTGATTAGCACATTCAACTTCTAGCAAGCTGTTACTTTGACAGTGCAGGGGATTGCTATCAGTAACAAGATTACAGATAAAGCCATTCTTTTCAGTCCTCATAGCACATGTACCCTTTGTTTATTAAAGCAAATCTTGTTAGATATAATCAGGCTACGTCTACACGACAGTGATTTACTGTTGGATTTTTAAGCAGATTTGCTATTTAGAATCTGCAAAAATCCAACTGTAAATCATTGCGCCCTCTCACAGAACGTTCGAGATGGGCGAGCACTCCTGAAGTCTAGCAATACAAATCTGGATGCTGTGATCCGGGCCCATCCTTGCTGCAGGCTCTTTGATTGACTGTGACTTGCATACAGGGCCGTCTTAACAGCATTATGGGCCCCTGGGCAGAGCTGTGCACTGGGCCCCCCAACCAGACCACGCAGCAGCTCCTAAGTTATATAAAATGCTGCGTAGCCTGGTCTGGGGGCACAGGATGGCTGTCCACATGATGGAGGGGCTATAAGGGTCATGGACAGCCATCCTATGGCCCCAGGCCAGGCCACATAGCAATTTATATAACTTAGGAGCTGCTGCGTGGACTGGCCTGGGGGCACAGGATGGCTGTCCATGACCCTTATCGCCCCTCCATCATGTGGTCAGCCATCCTGTGTCCCCAGACCAGGCTACGCAGCATTTTATATAACTTAGGAGCTGCTGCGTGGACTGGCCTGTGGGCACACATTAAGTCATGTAACCTCTGCTTGTGGTCAGCAAGCCATCCTGACCCGTGCCACTGTCCCCCAGAGTCTCTCTTAACTGCTATGTGGCCCGGCCATTACTCTATGATAAGAGAGACTCTGGGGGACAGTGACACGGGTCAGGATGGCTGACTGACCACAAGCAGAAGTTACATGATAGTAACCCCCCCCCCTCCTCCTCCTCCCAGCTCGGGCCATACCTCATGCCGTGGCTGATGCCCGTCTGCTGCTGCTGCCTCCTTGGTGCCCGGCTGTTGTGAGGAAGGGGCTGTGTGGAGACGGGAGCTTTTTAGAGGGCCGAGGAAAGTCATGTGCGGCCGCGACTGCGCACCGCCGCACTAAAACTACATTTCCCGGCGGGGGATGGAGAAGACTGCCCGCCGGCCGCCGGGAGTGGCAGTACTGTTATGCCGCGCCTGCGCTTTTCAGTTCACAGCGCAGGCAGGGTGGCGCCGCAGTGAAGGAAGGCGGCGCCGCCCTGCCTGGGCTGTGAATAGCAAAGTGCAGGCGCGGCATAACAATGATAGCAGGGGCCGCCGCGCAGGGCCCCTGCTCTAAGCAATTGCCGCGCCTGCACTTTACTGTTCAAAGCGCAGGCAGGGCGGCGCCGCCTTCCTTCACTGCGGCGCCGCCCTGCCTGCTCTGTGAACTGTAAAGCGCAGGCGCGACGTAGCGAGGGGCTGCCCTGCTCTCTGACCTCCGCAGCCCGCACCGCCCTGCCTGCGCAGCCTGGGACAAGTAACTAAGCGCAGGCAGGGCGGAAAGAGCTGTGTCCGGCGGGCGGCGACTTAATCCATTGGGCCGGGCAGGCAGCCGCCCGGGCCCTCAAGGGCCCCCTGTGCTCGAGGGCACCCGGGCAAGGGCCTACCTGGCCCAATGGAAGAGACGGCCCTGCTTGCTTATACATCAGAGAGGCTATGCTCACGTTTAACACCTGGCTTGAAGTAAAAGCTGCTGTTTATTTCAACTCCAAAATTGCCTCCTGTCTGTTACTCCTGCACAACATCTTGGACACCTCAGTTAACACCGTCAGGGCAGTGAGGCTTCTATCACCTACAGGGTGTCCCGGGAGAAAACAATCATATGAGGAATAACACCATCTCCTGCAAGTGCAGCCCCACCTTATGTCACACTCTAATATCTCAAGGGGAAGTTTAATAGGCAAGGGTGAAGGCCACTGTGAGACGACAACTACCCCATCCTCTCCTCTGCCAACTCTGGGTCATGACACTATGATCAAGGATGGACAACTGTGTTAGGCCTGGTTCATATCTGCCCTGTAGGTTTGGTTCAGAGCCTCGATTGCAAATTCTGTCCAAAATGACGGAGAAAGCAGCCTGCTTCGGGCTGTCGCTGGGCTACATGGAGTTTCATCTCTCTCCAAAGATTTTCGATTGGGTTCAGGTCTGGAGACTGGCTAGGCCACTCTAGGACCTGGAAATGCTTCTTTCAGAGTCACTCAACAGTTGCCCTAACTTTGTGTTTCGAGTCATTGTCCTGCTGGAAAACCCAGCCATGACCCATCTTCAATGCTCTGAGGGAAGGAGGTTGTTGGCCAAAATCTCACGATACGTGGCCCCATCCATCCTCCCTTAAATACGGTGCAGTTGTCCTGTCACCTTTACAGAAAGGCACCCCCAAAGTATGATGTTTCCTGCCCCATGCTTCACGGTTGGACAGTGTTCTTGGGGTTGTACTCGGCCTTCGTCGTCCTCCAAACACAGCAAGTGGAGTTGATAACCAAAAGTTCTATTGTGGTCTTATCTGATCACTTGACCTTCTCCCACGCCTCCTCTGGATCATTCAGATGGTCATTGATGAACTTGAAACGGGCCTGGATATGTGCTGGCGTGAGTAGGGGGACCTTGCATGCCCTGGTGGATTTTTCATCCTACCATTGGCCCTTCCTGCCAGTCTTTTTTTTTTTTTTTTGTCACGTTCGTTGTTTCTTCTCTGCCTTCCAGAGAAACTTTTAAAAGTTTCCACTTACATAGACATATAAGGCTTTTAATTTGTGGGTCAAGATGTACATTCTAATGGCGCCTTTTGAAATCTGATCTCAGAAAATCCAAGTCATGTGAACTACAACTCGGACTTTCTGTTGAGGTCTATGGGGATGGTTTTACAGTCAGTTTTTGACAGATTTGAAAATCCGAATCAGCGTCAAAAACCGACTTTAAATGCTTGCCATGTAGACGGACCCTAAGGCTATGTGCACATGGTAGAGAACAAAAAAACTCGTCAGATTTTAGTTAGCGTCCGACCAGTATTTTACTCTCAGCTTTAGTTTTATGTACCGGTTTTTGTCCCGTTTTCTTGCCACAGTTTTGAGATTTCGGCCGTCCCATTTAATTGAACAGTATTATAATCCACCGTTTTCAAGTGAAATATGGCAGATTATAGGACATGTGTTAAAGGGGTTGTCTTATCTCAAAGTTTCATAGGATGCATGAATGAAATAATGCTGCTTTGCTCTGTCACTTCCTGGTCAAGCTGTCTTTAATTAACATATGAGCTCAGTGTTTTCAGACTTCTCCGTTTATTAGTCTAGAATAAATAAATTACCTTCTCTGAGGTCTGGAGAAGCTTCTGAGCTAATGAAAACAGTAATAACTGTCTATTGTCTGAAAGTTCAGATAACACACAAGCTCTCACACTGTGGGCCATGACCTGTGTGATGACATCACTCCCTGCTATTAGATAGCACAAACTGCAGGGGAGAAGGAGTACACAGATCAGTCACTTGGGAAACCTGAGAGCCCTCAGAAGGTGATAAAATCACTTGTAGCTCCTTAAAAAAAGATGAACAAAGCAATATATTTGGAAAACTTCTTCATTTAGTGTTCCCTACATTTTGAAAGCTATTCTTTGTTGTGAGACAACCCCTTTAAGTTTTTTGACCCGGTTTTCAGATTTAAAATTCGACCTCAGCAAGTCCGGGCTGTGTAGACCACAGCTCAGTTTTTCTATTCAAGTCTACGGGGATGATTTACAGTCAAATTTTTACCAAATCCACTTAAAAATTCGACAGTAAATCACTGATGTGTAGACGTAGCCTAAGGGTAAGTATCCAGGGCTGATTTGGACGCTTATTTTTAGCATGTAAATCAGTTTCAGATACTCATCTGAAAACTGCCTCATATTTAGCAGTTTTCAGATAAGTTTTTAATGAGGTTTTTGAGACGCACGTTTTTCGGCACATTCTTTGATGTGGTTTACGACGTGGTTTCTATCCTGACATTCACATTTTGTGACAAGGCGGGTTTTGGGGGTAGGATCTGTATCCAAAAACACATCACAATTTGTGAGAGGCGTTTTGGACGCTGTTTTGAAGTTCTCCAGTGTTTTCGATGCGCATTTTATTCGCCATAAATTGCTCAAGAATCTACATGTCACTTATTTTTCTGCGCTGGAAACAGCAGTGAAAATAAGCGAGTAAAAAAACGTGTCATATGAATGACGGTGCAGTTTTACATACAGTACGAATCAATGGAAAGTAACTGTCGGGGTTTTATAGCCATTTTTGACGCCGTTGTGAGGGCGGAATCTGCACCAAAACAGCAATCAAATCAGCCATGTAAACATACCCTAAAACCTCCTCATGTTAGGACATTTCGCACTTGACTACGCCACTATAAAGAATCCTTTACTATATTGATGTCTGATTCATTTTTTCTCCAAACTTTAAGGGGTTTTCCTGTCTGGCTGTTTCATAGAGCCTGCTCTTCACAGCCAGCTTCAGGCACCCAGTTCCTGTTCAGGCTTTGGCTGGTTCCATAGCAGTGACTGACATTTCAGCTCTGCTATTCCTTGCTGAGCCTGTTAGAGGGATATTGGTGAAGGGGTTTAAATAGCAGAGCATAAGGCTTCAAAGCGTTAAAGGGTTATAGTTTTTTTCTGAAATAAAAGATAAACTAGCTCCCGTGTTGCTGATAGGACACAGCAAAGACTGACGTCACCAGTGCTGCCAGAGGAGCAGGGAGTGGTGGTCGGTAACTAGAAAGGTATCTGTGATCAAGCAGGATAAAAACTCTAAGGGTGTGTTCACAAGGCTTATTTTGGCACTCATTTTGCTGCGTATTGCGCGTTATATGCAGCGAAATGCGCAACACAATTATGGTAATCCATAGCTCTCATAGAGCTGTGGAAAGACGTGCTGATCGACACGTCGCTCCAAAACACCCGGCATATTGCGGTGCGTACTATATGCGCCACAATACAACGTGTGAACATACCCTAAAATTAAGCAAAATCAGAAAAGCAGTGTATCTGCCAATGGTCTTTATTTATGTATGCCTACAAGTTAAAAGTCAATCGATGAGAGGAGAAGATGTGTAAAAACATAAAAACATCAAGGACGACATGTCAGAAAAGAGGCGCCTCGACGCCAGTTTTAAGCGCATTAAATGAGCGTATAGTCTGCCTGAATGAATGAACCTGTCAAAAATCTAGCGTGTGTTATACCCTGCATAGTATAATTGATACACCTAATCTAGGCGCATAGTAAAATGTAGGTGCAGAGCATATCATTGCTAGTATATTTGATGCGCCTACTTTAGGCGCATTCAAATGTGTCGTGCCTGGTGTATAATGCACCTTTTCTGAGTGTACTACAGTTCATTTATATAGAGAATAGGGTTTCAACAGTTTTTTGACGCAAAATACACCCAAAAAAATGGTGCAGCCCTAATGGGACATGTCACCCCAAGTGCTTATATGTCTTATTATACAATCTAAAATCTTAAGAAGGGAAGCTGGGTTCTGTGATTTACAGTATGTGACAAAAGTAAGTACACCCCTCACATTTTTTTATAAATATTGTATTATATATATTTTCATGGGACAACACTGAAGATATGACCATTTGATACAATGTTAAGTAATCAGTGTAAAGCTTGGATAACAGTGGAAATTTGGTGTGCCCTCAAAATAACTAAACATATAGCCATCAATGTCTAAACTGCTGGAAACAAAAGTCAGTACACCCTTAAGTGACAACAAAAGTGAGTACACCGCTAAGTGAAAATGGACAAAATGTGCACAAAGTGTCAATATTTTGTGTGGCCACCATTATTTTCCAGCACTGCCTTAACTCTCTTGGGCATGGAGTTCACTAGAGCTTCACAGGTTGCAGCCACTGGACTCCTCTTCCACTCCTCTATGACGACATCACGGAGCTGGTGGATGTTAGAGACCCTGAGCTCATCCACTTTCCATTTGAGGCTGCCCCACAGATGCTCATTAGGGTTTAGGTCTGGAGACATACTTGGCCAGTCCAGCACCTTTACCCTCATTTTCTTTAGCAAGGCAGTGGTCGTCTTGGAGGTGTGTTTGGGTTCGTTATCATGTTGGAATACTGCCCTGTGGCCCAATTTTCAAAGGGAGGGGATCATGCTCAGCTTCAATATGTCACAGTACATGTTTGCTTTCATGGTTCCCTCAATGAACTGTTGCTCCCCTCAGCTGGCAGCACCCATGCAGCCCAAAACCATGACACTTCCACCACCATGGTTGACTGTAGGCAAGACACACTTGCCTTTGTACTCATCATCCGGTTGCCACCACATATGCTTGACGATATCTGAACCAATTAATTTTATCTTGGTCTCATCAGACCACAAGATATGGTTCCAGCAATCTATCTCCTTAGTCTGCTTGTCTTCAGCAAACTGTGGGCTTTCTTGTGCACCAGCTTTAGAATAGGTTTCCTTCTGGGAAGACAGTCATGTAGACCAATTGTCACGGCCCCTCCTGCTCCCCGGCCCGCGGGCCACGGGCGCACCCGTGACCCCCTGTCCGGTGCCCACCGGGTCGGGTGCCGCCGCTGGCCGCGGACGAGCCGGGGGCTGCAAACTGCCAGGGACTCACCTAACCTCGCTCCTGTGCCGTCCGCGTCCTCTGCCGGCCGGGGGCGCGCGTGCCTGTGTCCTAGGCGCGCGTGCGCTCGTTCTCGTGGATTTAAAGGGCCAGCGCCCCGTTAATTGGCTAATTGCCTGCCGCTTCTCCTACTTAAGGTACGTCCCACAAAACACTCCTTGCGGGATCTATTTTTGCCTCGTGCCTTAGCTAAAGCGTTCCCAAAGTGTATTCTCCGTCTTTCCCGTGTACCAGACCTCTTGCTACGTTTCTCGACTCCCGAACCTCTGCCGCCTGCCCCGACCTTCCTGCCTGTCCACGACCACGAACCTTGCCGCCTGCCCCTGCCCCTGCTGCCTGCCCACGACTACGATTCCTCGGTTTACGATTCGCACCACGCTGCACCTGGGCTGCCATCGCAAGCAATTCACGTCAGGGGGCGACCGGGTTTCCTCACGCCGCAGCAAGTCCATCCGCTTTGGGCGGCGGGCTCTGGTAAAACCGGGGCTACTTAGATTCCGTTCCCTGGCGTGGCTTAACTACCATCGCTTGCGGTGGCCCGGGCGGATCCACTACCCAGCCCTTACAGTAGATCCAGCCATGGATCCCGCCAAGGTGCCCCGCCAAGCATCGCGATCTCACGCGATTGTTGCCCAGCAATCGCAACAAATCGCACAACAAGGTCAGCAGTTGGGCCAGCTCACCGCCATGATGCTCAGCTTCTTGCATCCCAGCAGCAGTCTCCGCCCCCCTCTGTGGCTCCGTCTACATCCACAGCCCCTTTGGCCACCGTGGGCCCCCAAAACTTCGGCTCCCTCTACCCTCCAGCTTTGCCGGTGATCCCAAGCTCTGCCGAGGTTTCGTTACTCAGTGCTCAATGCACGTGGAGCTGATGCGATCATTTTTCCCTCGGAAGGTCTAAGGGGGCCTTTGTTGTGAGTCTACTTTCCGGAAGGCCCTGGCTTGGGCAACCCCCCTTTTGGGACAGAGGCGACCCTGTGACTGCGACCTACAGACCTTCCTCCGGGAAAATTCCGCACCGTCTTCGAGGACCCGGGCCCACGCGCCTCCTCCGCCGAGACCGCCCCTCTTGAGCCTCCGTCAGGGCGAGTTTTCGTGGGTGACTATGGGGTTTTCAATTCCGTACCCTTGGCTTGGGAGCTCGCATGGAACAATGCCGCCCCGGGCGCTACCTTCAAGAAGGGTCTGTCCAGCAGGGAAAAGACGCTTTGGGCAGCAAGAGACCTCCCGTCCTCCCTAAACGAATTAATACATCTACTACTCGTATTGATTGAAGGTTCGCGGAGAGGCCAGGGGGAGCTCGCCAAGAAAGAGGACTCTGCTCGTCCTCGTCGCGATTCCACCTGGCTCCAGTGTTCCAGCATTCTCCTATACCACCTCCTCAAATCTCAGAGGTGGAACCGATGCAAGGGGGATCGGGCTCACTAACGGAGCAAGAACTGAACCGCCGTCGGCAGAGAACTATGCCTCTACTGCGCCACCCGGACCACTTCCGCAAAAAACTGAAACCCTTCGTCCTCAGGGGCCGGGAAACGCTCGCCCCTAGGTGCGGGGGGAGAGGCGGCCCTGGGTGCAGTTTCCTCCTCTCCACGTCTGATGATGCCAGTAGAGGTGACTTCTGATGCTGGTCCTTCGTTCCGGAGTTCTGCCTTCCTGGACTCGGGATCTGCCGGAACTTCATCTTAGCCCTTTTGGTAACCCGTACCGCATACCGTAGTCCGGCTGGAGAAACCGCTGCTTATCTCTTCGGTCAGTGGGGAGCTCCTCACTGATCCCACCCGGGTACATAACCCGGCCGGTGACTCTCCGTGTGGGGCTCTGCATAAAGAGAAGATTAGGTTCCACGTTCTGTCCCGGGCTTCCTCAGCTATCCTCTTGGGGCTTCCCTGGCTGCAAGGCCACGCCCCTACGCTCGATTGGAAGACGGGCGAAGTCCTGCGTTGGGGACCGGAATGCCAGAACCGCTGCTTGGAGGTACCACGCCCGTGCCTCCACTTCTCCGCTCCACTTGTCAAACCGTTGCTGGCCTCCCGGGCCGAGTACCAGGACTTTGGGGATGAAATTCTCCGAGAAGGAGGCCAAATTCGCTGCCACCCACATCGGCCTTAACACTGCCCTATTGACCTCCTCCCAGAAACCAGTCCTCCGCGGGGGAGGTTTCTACCCACTGTCCGTTCCGGAGACCAGGCCATGTCGGCCTACATTCTGGAAATCTGCAGAAAGGATTCATCCGTAAGTCCTCCTCCCCAGCCGGAGCCGGGTTTTTCTTCGTGCAAAGAAGGAGGGTTTCTCTCCGTCCGTGCATAGACTATAAGGGTCTAAACAAGACCCACCGTTAAAAAAACCGCTACCCTCTTCCACTGATCTCGGAGCTGTTGCCCGTCTCAAGGGCTAGAGTGTTTTCCAAGTTGGATCTACGTGGGGCCTAAAAACCTCATCAGAATTCGAGAAGGGGACGAATGGAAAACGGCATTCAACACACGAGACGGACATTTCGAATATCTCGTGATGCCTTTGGGCTATGCAACGCCCCGGCCGTTTTCCAGGAGTTTGTCAATGACGTGTTCCGGCCCTGCTGTACACCTGCGTCATTGAAATACCTGGACGATATTTTGATTTTTTTTCCCCTGACATACAGGCCCACCGGAGACAAGTACGCCAAGTCCTGCGACGCCTGTGGGACAACCGACTGTATGCCAAACTGGAGAAGTGTCGGTTCCACCAGGCCAGCCTTCCTTCCTGGGTACATTGTCCTCTGATCGAGGTCTTCAGATGGATCCTGCGAAACTCTCAGCGATCCAAAATTTGGCCGCGCCCTGTCGGCCCTCCGGGCGATTCAACGCTTTCTAGGATTCCCAACTACTATCGGCAGTTTATTCCCCACTTTTCTACGGTAGCGGGTCCCATTGGGCTCTCACCCCGAAGCACGCTAATCCCAGATGCTGGGCCCCATCTGCCGAGGAAGCGTTCTCCCAATTAAAGTCTGCCTTCCCCCTCCGCACCCATTTTGGTCCCGTCGGATCCGAGAGACCCTTCAGCCTGGAGGTAGATGCCTCTTCCGTGGAGCAGGGCGGTCCTGACCCAGAAGGGCCCTAAAGGCAAAACCTCACATGCGGTTTCTTTTCTAAAACTTTCCTTCGCAGAACGAAACTAAAGCTATTGGAGATCGGGAGCTGTTGGCCATAAAATTTGGGCCCCGGGGGAGTGCGACTCTCTTGGGGGGAGCTCACATCCTATTGACGGGCTTTACAGACCAAAAAATCTGCAATACCTACAGACGCTCAGCGCCTAAAACCTCGCCAGGCCCGGTGGTCTCTTTTTTTCTCTCGTTTTGATTTTAAGATCCACTTTCGACCGGGGCCGAGAAAAATATCAAGGGGATGCCCTCTCCCGTTCTTCTGACGTTACCGGAGAGGAACCTGTGGGCCCCAGCATATCATCGCTCCCGAACGACTGGTTTCCCCGTGGCTCCGGTGGATCTCCCGCACGTTCCTCCAGGCAGAACCTATGTGCGCCCCGCACTCAGGAGAGAATTCTGGTTGGGGGCATAGCTCTCTTCTGGCCGGCCCTTCCGGGATTCGAAATCCTATGCTCCATCTCACGTCACTACTGGTGCCAAAACCCCGCTTTCCCAAAACGTCAAGGACTTTGTTCTTTCCTGCACCCACATGTGGCCCAAAAAAAAGGTTCCTCGCCATAGCCCGCTGGTCTCTTAGTCCCTCTGCCAGTTCCAGAATCTCCATGGTCACACATAGGCATGGACTTTATCACGGACCTCCCTCCTTCGTCGGAAAATCGGTCATCTGGGTTGTCACTGACCGTTTTTCTAAAAATGTCCACTTTGTGCCGCTTCCTGTCTCCTTCTGCTCCTCAATTGCAGGGTACTTCTACCTCACATCTTTCGTTTTACATGGCTTACCCTTTCCACATCGTCTCCGACCGAGGCGTCCAGTTTGTCTCCAAATTCTGGCGTGCTCTGTGTTCCCGGTTGCAAATCAAGCTGGATGTTTCTTCCGCATATCATCCCCAGACGAATGGACAGTGGAGAGGGTAAACCAAATCTTGGAGAGTATCTATGACACTTCGTGTCCGGACGACAGGACAACTGGTCCGAGTTGCTACCTTGGGCAATTCTCTTATAATCAGCGGGACTCCGACTCTACTGGCCGTTCTCCTTTCCTGGTGGTCTATGGGCCCTCACCCACGCCCTCCCCTTCCCCTGGCTTCCTCCTCCGGGTCCCCCGCCGTGGACAATCAGGTTCAGGATATCAACACCATTTGGCGAGAGACCCGACAAGCCCTAACTCCAGGCTTCTGCCCTATGAAGACCCAGGCTGACAAAAAGGGACCTTTCCCCTACGTTCCTCCCCCGGGATAGGGTGTGGCTCTCGTCTAGGTACATACGCCTCAAGAATTCCAGTTATAAATTGGGTCCCGTTTTCCCGGGACCCTTCAGAAATTTTGCGACAACTGAAACCCGGTGTCCTATAAAACTCTGTCTGCCTCCATCTCCCGGGTCCCTAAACGCCTTTCATGTTTTTCCCCCCTGAAGCCTCTGGGCCGAACCGGTTCTCCCAAGGGGCGCTGCTCAATCTCCGATGCTAGAATCTCCGGATGTCTTTGAAGTGAAAGGGCATCCCCGGGCATGAAGATCGCCAGGGTAAGCGATTATTTCTTGTCGATTGAGGGGTTTCGCCCGAAGAAGGTCCTGGGAACCAGAGTCCAATAAACCTGAATCCAACCTTATCCGTAAGTTCCTTCAGCTAAAAAAAGGGGAGACCTAAGGGGGGTACTGTCACGGCCCCTCCTGCTCCCCGGCCCGCGGGCCGCGGCGCACCCGGGACCCCCTTTCCGGTTGTCCAACGGGGTCGGGTGCCGCCGCTGGCCGCGGGACGAGCCTGGGGGGCGCAACTGCCCAGGGACTCCCCCTAACCTCGCTCCTGTGCCGTCCGCTCCCTGCCGGCCGGGGCGCGCTGCCTGTGTCCTAAGGCGCGCGCACGCTGCCCTTCTCGTGGATTTAAAGGGCCACGCCCGTTAATTGGCTAATTGCCTCCGCTTCTCCTACTTAAGGTACGTCCCACTAACACTCCTTGCTGGATCTATGTTGCCTCGTGCCTTAGCTAAAGCGTTCCCAAAGTGTATTCTCGTCTTTTCCGTGTACCAGACCTCTTGCTACTTTCTCGACTCCGAACCTTCTGCGCCTGCCCCGACCTTCCTGCCTGTCCACGACCACGAACCTTTGCCGCCTGTCCCCGACCTGCTGCCTGCCCACGACTACGATTTTCGGCTAAAGATTCTGCACCACGCTGCACCTCCGGGGTGCCATCGCAAGCAAGTCACGTCGGGGGACGACCTGGTAGCCTCACGCCCCGCAAGCCCATCCCGCTTTGCGGCGGGCTCTGGTGAAAACCGGGGGCTACTTAGATTCCGTTCCCTGGCGTGGCTTAACTACCATCGCTTGCGGTGGTCCGGCGGATCCACTACCCAGCCCTTACACCAATTTGATGAAGTGTGGCATATGGTCTGAGCACCGACAGGGTGATCCCTTTAACCTCGCTTGTTAAACCGCTGTACGGTCTTGGCCACCATGCTGCAGCTCAGTTTCAGGGTGTTGGCAATCTTCTTATAGCCTAGGCCGTCTTCATGTTGAGCAACAATTCTTTTTTCCAGATCCTCAGATTCTGTGCCATGAGGTGTCATGTTGAACTTCCAGTGACCAGTATGAGAGAGTGTGAGAGTGATAACAACATATTTAATACAACTGCTCTCCATTCACATCTGAGACCTTGTAACACTAAAGAATCACATAACACTGTAGAAGGAAACAGGCAAATTGGGCACAATTTGTCCATTTTCACTTAGGGGTGTACTCACTTTTGTTGCCAGTGGTTTAGACATTTTTTCGCTGGGGTGTTGATTATATTTGAGGGCACACCAAATTTACACTGTTATACAAGCTGGACACTGACTACTTTACATTGTATCAAAGTGTCATATCTTCATGAAAAGATATAATACAACATTTACAAAAATTTGAGGGGTGTACTAATTTTTGTGAGATACTGTATAGGCTTATATGATTTAGAGTAATATTTCCAAGTAAAAAGAAAAGAAAATCCTAATAGGACTCCTATAAGTAACATTGGGAGTCCAAATTGCGCTGCCTATGCACCGTGACTGATAGCTTTTCCTATATAAGTGTGTGTATGGAACAGATTGTTAATGTTTTTTAGCAAGGAATTTAGGACATCCTTCTTGGAATCCTATCAGGATTTACTCTGCTTTAATTTGAATTTTCTCACGAAGGAGTTTCACCGAGTTTCACAGAGCCACAGCAAGCTTTAGACTCACACTTCCTGATCAGGCTGCGGATGGAGCTAGTGCAGTGATTGGCATATCAGTTCTGCTGTTCCTAACTATTCCTGTTATAGTGACATAACTGTAGGAGATTTATAAATTGTAGTACACAGGGCTACAGGGTTCTAAAGAGTGAAAGCTCATCATTTAGTTAGGTAAACAAACTCCTTTGCTAGAGATAATACTTTGCAGAGAGTGATTCACCATGGATAGACGGACTAACTGACGGCAGCTTAAAGAGAACCTGTCACATAGATTATGCCCCCCTGAGGACAGCACAAGCTAGTGTCAGACCTGCTGTTTCCAGCGCTGTGTCCCTTATTCTGTAAGATGCTGGAGTTTTCGTGTATTTAATGCTCAAATCTGCAGTTTTCAGCCAGAAGAGTCATTCGAAGAGTCCTTCAGTGTCAGTTTTTTTCAAACTCCGCCCATCTGTGGCTAGCCCCTCCCACCTCAACTGACAAACCTATTATTTGAATAGGTAGAAACATTTGAATAACTGTCAGTGGGCGGGGCTAGCCTTTGGTGGGCGGAGCTAACACTTGCTCATGAATAAGATTTGAGGGGTAAATGCTCTAAAACTACAGCATCTTACAGAATAAGGGACACAGCGCTGGAAACAGCAGGTCTGACACTAGTTTGTGCTGCCCTCAGCAAAGGGGTCATAATTTATGTGACAGGTTCCCTTTAAATCAGTTAGATAAGAGACATAGGAGAGAGAGGTGATGGGAGGTGGTCGGTAACCAGAAAAAACTTTGTGCACAAAGAGGAGATAAAATCTTCTTCATCTCTTGAACAATGCACAATCAATAAAGCAATGTATTTGGTAATAGTGTTCATTTAGCTTTCTCTACATTTTAAAAGATAATCATTGCAGTAAGATAACACCTTTAACTTCCCTCATATACAGCTCTCACACCAGCAAAAGAACCATGACAGGCCACCTTTATTCGCTTATTCAGCTGTATTCCATTTAAAGGCTATGAATAAATACTATTACAACGGCCAAGATGCATCACTTTACAGCATTGAATTTCACCTGCCATCATCTTGCCCACGCTGCCAGCTTATCAAGGCATTTGCGTAATACTTTGTGATCAAGATGAGTCTCATGGTTTTGTTCAATCAGCAAGAACCGATACTTTACCATCATATCCACAAGGTCATTAATAACGAGATTACAGACAGTCAGGCCTCGCACATTTCCATGTAGTAACCCACAGGTGCCGGAAAAGTGCCTCTGTAGCCATCATAACTAGGGGGCAGCTTGAATTTTTCTAGCGCTTTTCAGAAAATGAGAACTAAAGTCAGATCCAGTGAACTGACAAACAGGCTGTAATACTGATGTAGCCTTAGGCTATGTTCACATGGCTTAACTGCGGGGCGTAATTACCCCTGTCCACACGGCGGTAATTGCGGAGCGGGGGGCGGCACCTCGCTGGCCCATACACTATCATTACTAGCGGCGCGTATACACCGCTAGTAAATGACATCTCACTTATCTCCCCCCACGGCGGATTCGCCGAGCAGGGAGAGGAGACGTAATCCATAGTTCTCTATGAGAACTATGAATTACCGTAATGACCGGGACGTATTCCAGCCGTAATTTGCGCACTACGGCACGTAATTACGGACTGAAATACGTCCCATTTTAAGCCGTGTAAACATAGCCTTGCTTATTTCTGCGTGCATTTCGATGCGTACTGCGCTTTATACGCGGCAAAACGCGCTTCGCAATTATAGTAATTCATAGCTCTCATAGAGAGCTATGGATTACGCGCCGTCTCCCTGCACGTACAATACGAGAGAATTGACATGTTGCATTTGCAATGCAAGTCAATGTCGCCCCAACCCCCGATTTGGAATTATGCGCTGATCAGCGCATGCTTCCAAAACACCCGGCGTATTGCGACACGCACTATACGTGCCCCAATACACCGTGTGAACATAGCCTTACAATTCCTGTTAGAATGTAGATCTAGTCTGACTGCCGTTTGGGATGAGAAGTGATACGTTCCTTTTAGGACAGGTTAGTGCATGGCTTACGCGTTCCACATTCTGGATCAATCGGGAGAAATAAAGGGCCACATGTATGAAAACTGTCTAGGTCTAAAATTCACTTTGTTGCCCATAGCAACCAATCACAGCGGCCCTTTCATTCCCCCAGAACGCCATATGAAATGAAAGGGGCACTCTGATTGGTTGCTATGAGCTGTGATTGGTTGCTATGGGCAACAAAGTGAGTTTTAGACCTCGACAGTTTTCATACATGTGGCCCAAAGTTTTAAACCTCTACTCCTCTCTCCATCCACATCTTCTCCCAACCTTGGCTGACCTTGATAGATATATTTTCCTTCAATGGTACTATGTCAATAGATTTTGATACTACTAGCAAGTATCCTTCTTCATTTGCTGGCTATAAGGTCGTATAATAGGTCTTAGTAAAGATGGCTGAACTACCAGACCCCTAAATCAATTATAAAAAGCACAAAAGATGTGTTCGAAGGGTTCTCTGCTGGCACAATTCCTAAATGTCAGAAGGGTCCTTGGTAATAAGCTACGGCTATGTTCACACGGCTTATTCACGCCGTAATTGCGGGACGGATTTCGCGGAGCGGGGAGGAGAGACGGAATCCATAGTTCTCTATGACAACTGTGGATTACCGTAAGGACTGGGACGGATTTTAGCCGTATTTCGTGCAGTACGGCGCGAAATACGGAATGAAATCCGTCCCAAAATAAGCCGTGTGAACATAGCCTAAATGTAAAATCATCTCCTGCTGGCAACCCCAGCGATCAACTTTGAGGTGTGGAGAAACCAGGGAGAAAGGGCGACATGTATGAACAGGGCTGCGCCAAATATCTATCATCATTTCAGCCCGATATCAGACACAGCACCGTCCGCTATAGTTTTAATTCGCCCGCACGCCAATATCAGGCGCATTATAGAGCGCCCGCGGCACTTTATAATGTGCCTGATATCGGGGGCATGTGGGAGGCGGGGTGCACTATGGCATTTCCTGGCGCATTACTGCTGGAACAGGTAGAGCACTTTCAAAGTGGTATACCTGAGCCAGAAATGTCATCTTAGCCAACCAGTATTCTACTTTGCACTCATGAGGGGCAAACCCCCGAAACAGTTGTATGCAGATGAATATCTGGTTGGTTCTATTCCCATTTACATTGCAAGGCTCAGGGAGTCGGATGTGAATTGAGGAACACTACATCCAATAGATGGTGCTACAAGAGTCCTAGCTCATATCCCATGAGTTTTTTAGAACATATTTCAATTACAGTGACGCAACTAATGGTGTATAAGTCTTCTATCTGTGATTAGTAATGAGATAAATCTCCCGAATGGCAGGGCAGACTAATCTAACTGTACTGCAAATAGTAGGTAATGACATAATGATCGCTCTGTTGTTTTCTGGCAAGGGATAGATAAGATTAGACTAGACCACAGGACAATAACAAAAGCAATACATGAAAGGGAAATGTGTTAATCTATTTTTGCATTGGAGGTTTCTTCACTCTAAGGCTATGTTCACACGGCGTATTGCCGGCATAATTGCGTTGACGGATTTCGCCCCGCAATTACGCCGGCTGCCGTGCAGCGGGGCGGGGGAACCGGCAGCTCGCTGGCCCCATAGACATGCATTATTCACGGCGCGGACACGCCGTAAATAATTGACATGACGCTTTCTCCCCGCTCACCGTATTCGCCGAGCGGGGAGGAGAGACGGAATCCATAGTTCTCTATGAGAACTGTGGATTACCGTAATGCCTGGCACGGATTTCAGCCGTACTGCAGCGCAAATACGGCGCACAATACGGCTGCAATCCGTGCCAGAAATAAGCCGTGTGAACGGCCCCTTATACAGTTCTGCTGGTAAAACTTAGACCTCTCAGGCCATAGTTGGCCTGGAAGAAGAACCATCAAGCAATCCTCACTGCTGTGCTATTAGAGCCAGGAAGGCCAGGAAGTCATGTACATAGGGGAACTCAAAAAAATGTACAAAAACAACAACTCATTAAAAAAAAAAAAAAAAATCTCCTATTAATAACTGCATATTACTTGTCAATACAGGCAGTGCTCAGGTTATGAACAGGATAGGGACTATAGGTTTGTTCTTAAGTTAAATTTGTATGTAAGTCAGAACAGGTACATTTATTAAATGTAACTCCAGCACAAAATGTTTTTTTTTTGTCTTGAATAGTGCAGGAAAGGTTAGGGTTTGTTCACATGTTCTGTTCTGTCCGTGTGAACATACGTTATTAGATGCGTGCTTGGATCCATCTATTGGACACAAACAAGCATCCAGCAATGAGCAGTGTGTTTTACATTGCTTGCAATGTAAAACACACATCGGCGTTCAGACGATTGATCGCTGAGGTGTGGTTACTTGCGTCTTTCGGATCCGTTCTAAGAATCGACATGTCAATTCTTGATCCGAAAGACACAGCAGGCAATGAGGTAGAAGCCAATTGTCCTCATTTTAGGGAAAAATTCCTTCCCGACTTCCCGACTCTGGCAACCGGAAAAATCCCTGGATCAATGACCCCTCTCCAAAAATCCAGCACTAAACTTGTTATATTATTACGCTCCAAAAAGGCATCCAGACCCTTTTAACCTTGTATTGAATTCCCCATGAAATTTCCCTGGCAGAAAATTCCCATAGTCTCTTGCTTTTCAGTAAAGAATCCTTTCTGGGTTTAGTACCGTTTAGAAACTTTCTTTCCCTCAAGCCCCGTAGAGGATGCCCCCTTGTTCTAGATACAGTCAAATTAGGTTCCTCTAACTTTAATAAAAAATTGTTACATTGTTGTAAATTTGTAACTCAATACCTAGCGTCACAGTCTAAACCACTGGCAACAAAAGTAAGTACACCACTAAGTGAAAATGGACAAATTGTGCCCAAATTGCCATTTCCCTTCAAATTGTCATGTGATTTATAAAGTGTTACAAGGTCTCAGGTGTGAATGGGGAGAAAGTGTGTTAAATTTAGTGTAATTGCTCTCACAATATTTCATACTGGCCACTGGAAGTTCATGCACCTTTATGGAAAGGATGTCTAAGAAGATTGCAGCACATTGGCCAAGATATAAGCGGTTTTTAAAAAAAGGGTTCCCCTCAGAAAAGGCTTGCCGTGGTTGACATTTTAGCGTTTTATCCCCGGGGGTTGTCTTTTCAAAATGGGCAGTCTCGACCATGTGCCGCACGCTGCCTCGATTTTTGCATGGCGTGTTTCCCGAAAAAGAATCTTTAAAGATGATGCACAAGAAAGTCCAAAACAGGGTTTTCTGAAGAAAAACGACTAAGGACTGGATATGGAACCCTGTATGTGGTTGATGAGCCAAGGGTAAATTATTTGGTTCAGATGGAGTCAAGAGTTTTGTGGCGGAACCCTGGGGTTGGGGTCAAAGCAAGTGTGTCTTGCCCCGCCAAGCATGATGGTTGGGAAATGTCAGGTTTGGGGTGCATGAGTGCTGGGCTGTGGGGGTTTCAGTTCTTTTAGGAAAAATGAATGCCAAAAGGTACTTTTCTATGAAGCGGATGATCCCTTCCCTTTTAGGCCCCAGGGCGTATTCAACATTATAATGGCCCCAAAACCCTCCAAGAACCGGCCTTGCTAAAAAAAATTTTAGGGTAAAAGTGCTGGACTGGCAAGCATGTTGACCTAAACCCTACTGAGCATCTGTGGGGCATGCTCAAACAGAAGGTGGAGGAGCGCAAGGTCTCTAAGGGTATGTCCACACAGAGTTTTTGGATATGATATCGGGTCCGTATTGAATCCGAAAATCACTTCCAAAAACGTAGCATTGTTCAGATCCAACAGGCAGCTGCGTGTTTGGTGCAGCAGGATCGCACCCTATACTTTATTATAGGACTCCTGCTGCGTCTTTTGGACTAAGAATTGACATGTCAATTCTTAGAACGGATCCGGAAGACGCAATGTAACACACATCGGCAATCACTCCTGTGAACACTGATATGTGTTTTACAATGCGAGCAATGTAAAACACACTGCTCATTTTTAGATGCGTGTTTGAGTCCATCTAGACAGACCCAAACACGCATCCAAAAGTGTATGTTCAAACGGACCCAACATGCCATGTGAACATACCCTAACATCCAGCAGCTCCGTGATGTCGTCAGGGAGGAGTGGAAGAGGATTCCAGTGGCTGCAACCTGTGAAGCTCTAGTGATCTCCATGCCCAAGAGAGTTAAGGCAGTGCTGGAAAATAATGGTGGCCACACAAAATATTGACACTTTGGGCATAATTTGTCCATTTTCACTTAGGGCTGTACTCACTTTTGTTGCCAGCAGTTTAGACATTGATGGCTGTGTGTAGAGTTATTTTGCGGGCACACCAAAGTTACACTGTAATACAAGCTGTACATTGACTACTTTACATTGTTTTAAAGTGTCATATAAAAAGATAGGCACCATACAGCGGCACATGGGATGCCTGCAGATCCATAATTGGAACGGTTGTTCCTCTATGTGATGCCACACAGGCTCTGTGCACAAGACTTCTGCCATGTGCATAAACCCTAAATTGTGCTTGTCACACATACGGCCGGGCTGGTCATTGTCACACAGTTACCACAATGTATCATCTGTCTTTACATAAGGACATGTGTGCCCATTAAGACGCTATGCTGTGCCCTGCATGTAATTTGTTCTGTGGCCTGTGAGTAAAGCGACATCCCTGCTGAATTTAGCTGCGCACAACGGTTACTATCCAGATTTCCAGTCTTTCATATCATTGCCAGACAGATGGAGAAGGGGATGTTTAAGCAGTGAACAGACACAATCTGCAATTTCATGGAGACCAAAAAAATTATTTCCACAGATTCAGCTTCAGTTACTGCTACACAATTGAGCTGTTTATGCGGACTATGGAGGGTGCTTCCATACAGGTCAAAGCCACTGTAAATTTTCCATACAAAATATCTGGACCCTTTAAAGGGGTTCTGTATGTGTAAGCTTGTCCCCACGGCACAGGTTTTCAGTCGGTGTTACTGACGGTTTTCAGATTTGAAAGCCGGCTGTCAACCGACTGTCAATCTTTTACATTGAGTTAGATAGAAAATCCGTGCAGCAGTCCCCTCTGCACAGATTTTCCGTCGGACGATTTGACACCGCCGGCGTTCCGAAAAACTTAGAACATGTTCATTCTTCTGCCCGGTTTTTGGGCAGAAGATGAACATGCGCGTGCGAATTTGTTCTGAGAAATAGTAGTGCCTCCATCAGATCCTGCATACATGACCTCACATCTGATGTCATTACTTCCAGGCTAGAGATCGGCCTCTCTACACTAACTTGGGTTGGAGCAAATCGGTGACCACAGGGGCAACATCTCTAACAATATCAGGGTATAAAGGAATTGCCTCAGCCACAGTCAGTTTTGATGAATGGTTGAACTCTTCTACTTCTTTGAAAACAGGTGAAAAATTTTGCTGAAATCTGTTTGCTATAGGAGTGGAATTTTTTCCCCTGGGGCAACACTTTCCCTGCTCCATGTCATCAATTACACTCCTCATGTGATGAGGCTGAAGATATTGGAGCAGTAGCACTGGCCGGACCCAATTCCTCTTGCTCTTTGAACTGCATCAAACTAACTGGACCAACTTGAATCCGCAATCAGCCGTCTCCCTAAGTGCCAAAAACAGACCAAATACCAGTCGGGATTTCCCAACCGGTATTTAGTCTTAGCCGTGTAAACACAACCAAAAACTCCTATCCTCCCATTCCCCCGGTCCTCAGTTCCAGCGCTGCCTCTCTCCAGTCCTCTGTGTGCAGTCTACTACTTCTGAACATGCAGTGCGGTCACCATTCAGAGCTGTTCACTTCCCAGCGGTGATGTCAATGAGTGGCACATGGCCGCTGCAACCAATGAGTGACTGCAGCGGTGGCGCGCCCATTCGGAAATAGCACAATGTAATCAGAAGACTGTGCTCTGGATTTTTCGCAGCCGATTTTGTATGGGAAATCCTGCAGCAGATCGGACCCAGGTGAGAACACCCTTAGGCTATGTTGACACGTTGAAGTTTTACGGAAAATAGAGGATAGTAAAAAAGTGTATTTTCAAGCATTTTTTATTTTGGCCAGATGTTGGCTACAAGTCAATGAGCAAATATAAAATGCACTATCAGTATTGCTTTTTATCTTGTAGCATTTTTGGTCAGTAGCAGTTTTCTGAACATGCAGCATGCTGTAGGTGTAGTGGTTCTTCAGACAGTTTGTAACATGTTTTTCCCCAAAGTCTGTACACATCACTTCTCCCATAAGGATCCACTCATGTGTAGGTCAAAAAACTACACAAAAAAATACCCAAAAAACGGCTTGTGTGAACAAGCAGTGCAACAAAGCTATTATTAATTAAACTGAGAACTTTTTTTTTTTTTTTTTTTTTTACAGGAGTCTCCTTTAAATGTATTTGGCCATAAAGCAGAACCGCCTTCTGAAGCCGGCCCCGGAGAACGGGGAGATGGTCGCGCTTGTGCAGTTCTCTCCATTCTTTTCAATAGCAGCTCCGAATATAACCGAGCAAGTGTGCAAAACAACTTTAAAGGGGGTGTTGCTTATTATTTTAAAGATCTTGCAAAAACAAGTCACTTTGCAATATATGTCCATTACCAGTGTCCTGCATATTACTTGATATCCCCTCTTGTATGGGCTGCATCAGCTCTTCAGGTCACTATAGCTACAGACCTGTTCAATCTCTCCTGATAGGCTGCCAACACTGGTTGCTATAGATACAGACCTGGCTTCTACTGCAGCCTAGTAGAAGCCAGAAAACACACCCCGGAATGCAAAGTGAAACCAAGAACACAGGACTCGGGTAATATGAATCAATGTAGTGAGACAACCCCTTTAAGGGTTCCTCAGGACCAAATAACAAGAGTTGTGAGAAGTTGTCTACATATAACGTAGGCCAGGGCACACAAATTAGATAGTGGTCAGCCAAGACCCACTATGGACATGCACACTGAGCTGAGCTTGAATGTTTTCTGATTTGGGAGACTTCTCTGGTAGCTGCTTATCTCTGTTCCCCCTTCAGGAAAGGCTCAGGAAACCTCCAGAGATGTTTGATGGTCAAATTTGGTGGACATTAATGTGGCTGGCCAGCTTAACTAAGTAACTATAGGATATGAATCTTTCTATTATTTGAAATGACTTGATTAGGATAATGACTTGGCTTCTAGATTTGTAAAGTCTAGTATGATCTCTAAATATTTCTCATGACCCCGAGCATTAGACGGCTCTGTAGTATCACTAACCAGCCGTCAATCCATGCCTTATGCAAGTAGAAGGAGAGTGACAGAAGATTGGATTTTGTCTTCTTAACACTTAAGACACTGTCCTATTGGGATATGAGCCAAGCGGAATCCAGCCATCTCAGCTGGTAGTTAACAAGGTTTATTGGGCAGCCCAAACTCTAAATTGCCCTAACAGGCAGGGCTGTGGAGTCGGCAAGCCAAAGCCCCGACTCCGACTGCTCAATTTCCCAAACCTCCGACTCCCTCATACACGGCGCATGTTTAAGTGATAACTTTACTGTAGTAAAATGGTAACATCCGGCTGTTTATCACCTTATGATACAATAATCAAGCTATTTAGGTAGAACAGACACTGACAAGCAAAAGGGTAACAATGTTTTGATCTTTTGAATGTGTAGAAGAGATCTGGGATCAGATTTTGGTCAAGACATGCTTGAATCTGATCCAGAGCCCAGAAGGACTCAGGCAGAGCTGAAAACCAAAAGTGGATTTCCCAAATACTAACAAAATAATAAAAATGAACATTTTGATTTTTCGGAGCAAAACAATAACAATGCAGTTACAGGAAAGAATCTGCAGAACTAAGCAGATGCTAAATACTTGCAAGTCACATTTATGTATAAGATAGGTAAGATGACTGTATATAAAATTGCTCTTTGCACTGCATCAAATTAACTGGACCAACTTATTATATATTTTGGGAGTCGGTCCATTTTATGACGACTCCGACTCCTGCAAAATAGGCGCCGACTCCACGACTCTGACTCCACAGCCCTGCTAACAGGCACTAAGGAGCTTCCTTGCTTCCAGCAACCTGGCCCTTTTTCAGGTTCTTTATACAGTAATGGATAAAAAAAGACTTTATATCTATGAAAATACATCCTGATTATGGCATTTTTTATGTAAACATGTCCTTTGAAAACTGCCTTGGTCTCATTACGTCGAAATGTGAACAGCATGATGAGGAGGACTGTTTAAATCCCAATTCAAATTGGTTCCCTAAATTTATTGGGCAATTCAGGGATCAAATACCTATTGTGAATTTTGCCATTAAGCTCCCTGTTAGAGATCAGCAAATTGTGCAAAAAGTAATGAAACATTGAACAGTTGGACACGTGCATCTAAAGTTAAAAGATGGTTACATATAGTTAATTTAAAAAAATGTCAAGGGAGTTTGTTTAGCCCCAAATATCAATCAAAAGCCAAATATCCCTAACTTTTTGTGAGTAGTGTATATATACAGTTGAAACCAGAAGTTTACATACACTATATAAAAAGACACATGTACATCTTTTTCTCACTCTCTGACACTTCTGTATGTAACATAATGGTAAAGTCTAAAGAAATCAGCCAAGATATCAGGAAGAGAATTTTGGACTTGCACAAGTCTGGATCATCCTTGGGTGTAATTTCCAGATACCTGAAGGTGCCTCTTTCATCTGTACAAACAATTATACACAAATACAAAAAAGATGGGAATGTCCAACTATCATAACACTCAGGAAGGAGACGGGTTCTGTTTCTCAGAGATGAACGTGCTTTGGTCCGACATGTGCATATCAACCCAAGAACAAAAGCAAAAGACCTAGTGAAGATGCTTGCGGAAGCTGGTGAGGTTGTGTCATTATCCACAGTATTAGGAAACCATCCTGGACAGTCCAGGGGATTAATCAGCTTGGTTTAGCGGGATCACCACTTTCTGGTCAGTGGATATGGCACACGGCAAACATGGCACTCAAGACCACATAGTATATTTTAAGACCAGCCTCTGCCAGCTTAATTCCTCAGGCAAGGTTAAACACAGAAACAAATCAAATCCTAGACCGTCTGGTCACTGACTCAATACCTGTAAAGGTCTGGCCTACTGCCGAGCACCACAAAACAACAGTATTCTTACTGTCCAATACCAGCCTGGGGCCAGAACTCTTCTTCTGCTCCAACTCCAGGTAGCAACCACACCTCCTGATCACCTGAAGTAACAGGCTTTTAATAGGCCTCCTGAGACCTGCCAAAACCCTGTCCGTGAACATGGGCACGTCCTCTCATCCAACACTATAGCCATTGTGGGAAAGCCAGTTTCAGGGTGCTGGCAATCTTTTTATAGCCTAGTCCATCTTTATGTGGCGCAAAAAATCTTTTTTTCAGATTCTCAGAGAGTTATTTGCCACGAGGTGCCATGTTGAACTTCCAGTGACCAGTATGAGAGAGTGTGATAGCGATAACACCAAATTTAACATGCCCACTCCCTATTCACACCTGACACCTTGTAACACTAACGAGTCACATGACAACGTAGATGAAAAATGGCAAATTGGACACAATTCAGACATTTTCCCTTAGTGGTGTACTTACTTTTGTTGCCAGTGGTTTAGACATTGATGGCTGTGTGTTGAGTTAGTTTGAGGGCACACCAAATTTATACTGTTATATAAGATATATATATAAATTTTATATATATATATATATATATAATATAGTATATATATATTATATATATACACACACACACACATACTGTATATACTAGATTATGTAGAACAGTTCTTTCAAGACCTGGAGAAGGACGTGGCTGAGCATGGGGAGAGGTCCAACTCTGCTCATAGTCTTCGGCTAATTAGGCACAACCTGGAAGAGCTCTTTGAAGCCAGGGTCCAACGTAGTGGAGATGAAACCATGGCCACCGATGCCCACACAAATTTGCTGGTGATAGCACTGTTTCTCCGGAAAACTCATATGGTCATTGGTGACTGAAGTTTCAGCTGTACATAGCAGCTGCACCATGGGACTGTAGCCTAGGAATGTTATGAGCTCTTTAGATAAGACAGGACTCTCAGTCTGTGGAAGAACAGCTGTGTCCGATCCTGTGGGAACCAAGACCATAAATATGGTCAAATGTGTCTGTTTTGTGGTACAGGGAGGTAGTCATCACAACGCTGCTTCTCCTCGGCCGCACAGCCGGAACTGCCGGAGGAGCGTCCTAGCGCTGGCGGCGTTATGACGTCATCACTCCGCCAGTGATAGGCAGAAGAGGAACACGTTGGGAAAGAGGTAGGGTAAGTATTAATGTTATTACTTTATTTGGTGCCTGTAGGGAGCTAATCTATATACTGCCTGTGGGGAGCTGTCTAAATGCTGCCTGTGGGGAGCTGTCTAATTACTGGCTATGGGGAACTAATCTATATACTGGCTGTGGGGAGCTAATCTATATACTGCCTGTGGGGAGCTAATCTATATACTGCCTGTGGGGAGCTAATCTATATACTGCCTGTGGGGAACTAATCTATATACTGCCTGTGGGGAGCTAATCTATATACTGCCTGTCGGGAGGTAATCTATATACTGCCTGTGGGAGGTAATCTATATACTGCCTGTGGGAAGCTAATCTATATACTGCCTGTGGGGAACTAATCTATATACTGCCTGTGGGGAACTAATCTATATACTGCCTGTGGGGAGCTGTATACTGCCTGTGGGGAGCTAATCCATATACTGCCTGTGAGGAGTTGTATACTGCCTGTGCGAAGCTATCTATATACTGCTTGTGGAGACCTGTATACTGCCTGTGGGGACCTGTTTCTATATACCTGTCTGCCTGAGGGGACCTATATCTATATACCTGCCTGACTGAGGGGACATATATCTATATATATGCCTAATTGAGGGGACCTATACACCTACCTAACTGAGGGGACTTACATACCTATAAGTAAGGAGCTACTGGCAAAGTGAGGATTCTAAGGTATTTGTGTCCAAATCTGCAGGGATGAGTGTTGGTTGAGAGAAGTCAGCATGGAGGTGTGAACCGGATGGAGAAGAAACCGGAATGTGAACGACTCAGAGAAACGGCACAGTGTTGTGGTATTATTCAGGCACTATGTGGTGGTGATATGAGGTCATGGTGTGGCGGCATTATTCAGGCACTATGTGGTGGTGATATGAGGTCATGGTGTGGCGGCATTATTCAGTCACTTTGTGGTGGTGATATGTGGTCGTGGTGTTGTGGTATTATTCAGTCAACTGTCTGCTAAGAACCTGTGTACACTGCTATCTACCACTATATGATCACTGTATAATGGAAATATGGCAGAGGGATGGGCTAAGCGGTTGTCACATCTCTTGTATTAACTGTTGTGAGGCCCCGCTTCCTGACATCACCTCCCTGCTTCATGCCAACGTCGTCAGCACTCTGTGGTAACTAAGGTTATTTCGGTCACTGTTTGAGAACTCGATCTCTAAAAGGTTCGCCATCACTGGCCTAGGATTTCTGTTAAATTGTTACTCTCTGACTCGTTAACTTGTCACAAGTTAAGGCATGTTCACACGACGGATTTGGCCGCGGATATGGCCGCGGGTTCCGACGCGGTTTCCGCGGCCAAATCGCGCCTAGTTTATTAACATGGTTTCCTATGGGAAACCGCGTTTTAAAATTACACGCTGCGGGTTTGGCCGCGGCTTCGGGGGCCGCGGCCAAACCCGCGAGTGTGGAGAACTCTCCTGTCAATTCTTGACAGGGAGTGCTCTGCGCGGCGGCCGCGGGCGTCGCTGTGGGTGGCGCCGCGGGTGGAGCGTGGCTGGGCCGCGGCGCTATTAATGTGCATGGAGGCAAACCCTCGGCGCAAGCCGTGCCCCAAACCACGCCCCACCCGCGCCGAGACCACGCCCAAGCCCGGGTTGGGAGACGCGAGGTTCGACGAGGTTTTGGCCAAAACCGCCGTGTGAACATGCCCTTACAGCATTTGAAAAATAAAGCTGGCTACGGGCAACCGAACAACAGCATAAATTTGTACTCATTCTCCAAGATCACAGAGCAATAAGGATGTAGGTGGAATACACAAATGTGCTCCATGAGCCCCAAGCAATGTAAAGATGACAAAAAAGACAGCCGAGCATATACATACATTAATCTACAGAGCCTGACACACAGCTAACCTTGTGTCCTAATTCATTCACAGATAATCCTCACCAAGTCTTAATCTTAGCAGCTTGTCTACCTGCGAACAATTAAATAAAGAAATCACATTACCCTAATACAATTGCAAACAAGTCAGATCTAACCGTCTCATTGTTAAACAAAGTGCTCGCCGTCTATTAATAGCACAACAACAACATGAAATCTTCTGGTTCACATTTTTCCTCTGTATAATAAGTGACATTTTATTACAATTTCACCAAGCTTTCGATATTTAACCCCTTCTATTCCCCTACAAATGACCAGATGCAGAGCTTTCCGAGCACAGGCAGCCTTCATGGCTAGAGAGATTTTTCATTTTTTGGAGTTAGGTTATTTTTTACAGTAATACCAGCTAACCTTTAAAGGGGTTGTCTCACTACAAGGATTGCTTTTTATGTTAAAGATCTTGCAAAAACAAGACACTTTGTAATATGTGTCCATTATCAATGTCCTACCTATTCTGAGATATCCCCTCTTGTATAGGCTGCGTCAGCTCCTCAGGTCGCTATAGCTACAGACCTGTTTGATCTATCCTGATAGGCTGACAGCACTGGTTGCTATAACTACAGACCTGACTTCTACTGCAGCCTAGTGGAAACCAGTAAACACGCCCCTGAATTCAAAGTGAAACCAAGAAAACAGGACTGAGGTAAGATGCATCAATGTAGTGAGACAACCTCTTTAAGGGTATGTTCACACAGGCTAATTTCGGCACACATTTTGCGGCATATTTGCGCTCTAATACGAGCGAGATGCGAGCCGAAATTGCGGTAATCCATAGTTCTCACAGAGTACTATGGATTACGCCTCCTCTCCCCACTCGTACAATATGATCATATTCTACGTACGGGGAGATAAGTGACATGTCAATTACTTGCGGCGAATACACGTCGCGACTAATGCATGTCAATGGGGCTGGTGGGCTGCCGGGCCCCCCGCACCGCAGGAGTACGCGCTGATCAGCGCAACTCCCAAATCACCCGACGTAATTGCGGCCGTACTGGACGCGCCGCAACTACGGCGTGTGAACATAGTCTAAAGGGACATTAGGGCGACAAATTTGGGAGTTATGTCCCATCCATTTATATAGGATACACCACTAATATACTGTATACTACTCACAAAAAGTTGGGAATATTTGGCTTTTGGCTGAAAGTTTGGCACGGCTGTGATGTGGCTGAGAACCTCACTCATGTGGTCTCACCTTAACACCTTTATTTGACCCCTCTAACAACCTTACTACCAAACCAATCATTTACGCGTGCTTTTTTCACTCTTTCCTTTCTTCTTTTTGTACCCCTTCCCATCTCCATAGACTTCTATGGGCAGCTGTAATTTGATACTTCATTGCTCTATCCATTTTCAGATGGATAGAGCAGTTTTTCAGCATAAATGAGTTTGGGAGGAGGATGGACACTTTATTAAATGGAGAAAGAGACATTTTTTTCTAATAAATACAAAGTTTCTTCTACTTATTTGTTCTTTAGATTTTTAAAAGGACATTAAACGTGCCTCTGCATTAACATTTTAGAGACCCATGCCCTATCCTTTTGTCCACATTCTTAATGGTAAAAAATTCATGCTGCAGTAACACACCAGCTGCTTTACAGTGAAACATAAATGCTCCAGATTGAACAAAACATTAGAATTTAATGTAGGTAAAACACTGATTGAAGGAACATAACCCCAAAGGATGGAGAAGTAGGTTAATGTTCTTCAAAAATTAACCAGCAAGGAAGATGCATCCTAATAAAATAAGGCAAGATATGTAATATGTAAAAATGCTCTCTTCAATGATAGAGATTTCTGCAGGTCAGCTACCAAGTCTTTTACATTTAGGTTATGTCTACACAGCTAATGTTAAAATACCACCGAAAAATCCAACAGTATTTAACATCATTGCACTGGGGTTTTTGGCGCGGGTTTGCATCAGAATTCAATTTGCTGCCGGCGCAGTACATTGGGAATCCACTGGAGGATAGAACATGTTCCGCGGGAGGGCCGCCGGTTTAGATATCCAGCAGTAGAATATCCGTGTTGTGTAGACTACAGCACAGATTTTCTATTGTGGTCTATGAGGCACTGGTTACAGTCCGATTTTCGGCAAATTCTAAATACTGAATCCACCAAAAATCCGATCAGAAACCAGTGCTGTGTAGACCTAACCTTATGTTTCTGCACCTAATAGATATTTGTTCTAAAGTACTGAAGATTTAAAAGTGTTATCCCATAAGGTTAAGTCTTACTAAGACACTTGGACATCATACAGAGGGGATCCCTACTTCAGACCCCCACCTACTAGTCAAAGCCACTGACAAGCAACTAGTCACAAGCTGGTAGACTTCAGTCATCAATGTACAGATGTAACAAAGCTTAAAGGGATTGTCCTGAAAAAATAAAAAAATTATTCCATCGAGGACCACGTGGTCCAAAATATTCAACAACATACTACTTATCTAGCTGTGTCTTGCCACTGTCGCTCCTGGCGATCCACTTCTCGGGACTTCTGGGTTTATGTCTCGACACCCTGGATGGGCTCAGTGAATAGAGTGTGAGCGCATCCTCTGTGTTGGACCTGGAAGTCCAGAGGAGCAGATCACCAGGTGTGACAGTGGCAGTGAGGACAGCTAGGTAAGTAGTATTTTTTTTTCCATTGGCCCCAATTGAATATATATATATATATATATATATATATACATATATATATATAATTTTTTAATTTTTTGTACCAGACAACCCCTTTAACTCGACATATAGGACATCATACCTGTAACAGAACTTTATATTAAAGAGGGGTTCCAATGGGCATTAGTATGTTACAAAAGGAGGGCTGCGCTTGTGGCCATCCTCTCCAATCATTTCTATGGAAGTTCCAAACACAGCTGAGCAAGAGTCCTTGGTTATATTCAAAACTCCACTAAAAATCATTCTGTAACACAGCCAGCTCATAGCTAGCTACCTGAAGTGCTGAAAAGCGCTCATTGGAACACCCCTTTAATCTTTTCACTGGTTTCTGAGATAAAATCTCACTGCAGTAAGTTGTCTATGCCACGTAATCATTGCTGCATTCATATTACAACAGTGGCCATTTACTGCTCTAAATTGGTCATTCAGCCTCTTTTGGGGGAGATTTATCAATAGTGTCTAACTCTTAGGGTATGTTAACACAGCGTTTTTGGACCCGATTTTGGATCCGTGTTGGATCCAAAAACGCTGCAGCAATCGCATGTGAAACATATCCAACACGTATCCAAACATGCAGCTGCGTGTTGGATGCAGCAGGAGCGCACCCTATCATTTTAGATAGGGCTCGTGTTGCTTCTTTCGGGCCAAGAATTGACATGTCAGTTCTTGGAACGGATCCGAAAGACGCCGTGAGACACTCATCGGCGATCACTCGTCTGAACGCCGATGTGTGTTTCATATTAAGAGCAATGTAAATCACATTGCTGTTTGTTAGCTGCGTGTTTGGGTCTGTTTGGAGTCCGACACGGATCCAAACATGCAGCTAAAAGCGTAAGTAAACACGGAGTCAACACGCTGTGTGAACATACCTTTAACACTGGGTAAAGCAACGTAAAACACATATCATCGTTTAGACGATTCGTGTTTTACATGCATCTTTCGAATGTGTAAAACGGATCCGATCAAAGAATTGACATGTCATTTCTTGAACTGTTTTACGCAGCAGATGCCCTATTTAAAAGTATAGGGTGCATTTCTGCTGCACAGAAAACATATGCAAACACGCACCACACAGCGTTTTCCGATACAGTTTTCGGATCGAAAATCGTGTTGGAAAACAAGGTGTGAACTTACCATTAGGGTGCTTCCCCACAGAGCAGTTTTGGTGCAGTTTATAGAATGTTTCCACACAGCGCAGTCTTAGTGCAGTTTCAACTGCGCTCCAATTAAACTGCCTTTATTACCAACAAGCTTCTTTCCTTTATTTAAACTGTTTGGAAAGTGATCGATTATTTACTTGAAACATTTTTCCAAACAGTTTAGAGAAGTAAAAGAAGCTTGCTGGTAATAAAGGCAGTTTAATTGGAGAGCAGTTAAAAGTGCACAAAAACTGTGCTGTGTGAAAGAAGCCTTAGGAGCATGTCCCACGGCACGGGTTTTCGGCTGGATTTCAGGCGGTTTGCGGTTTTGCAGACCACCTGAAAAACCGGCTGAAAATGAGCACAATGGTGCTCTATGGAAAACCCGTGCAGCATTCCCCACTGCACCGGTTTTCCGTCCGGTGGTTTGTCCGCCCGCAAAACATTTTACAAGCACAATCTTCCGTCCGGTTTTCGCATGGAACCTGTGCTTATGAAGCCGCCACCAAGAATCTCAAAGTTTTTTCATTTTTTGGCGCATTTTCTGGAGCGTTTTTTTTTGCAGAGATGCACAGCAAAAAAGGAACAGCCAATATTGAATGTAAATCGTTGGTTTGAGGTTCATTATGTTTCACTCAATAGCCTCCAATAGGCTTGGATAACCCAAGATCACAAGTGTTATTAGCACTTATTGTAAACTCCATCATACTACAGGATTATCTTTCTAATAAGCTTGTTAATTTTATCATAAATTATTATTTTTATGCTTGTATTTTTTCTTACTTGAAAGAGAAACATACTGATATGTAAATACATTTCAATCAGACCAGAGGAAAACCTGATAACTTCCAAGTCAAGCGTAATCCTTGCATCATGATAGGTTTGTATAAAAACAGAAGAAAAAAAGATAAAACAAAAAGAAAATAATATAAACTATAAATCTAAATCAAATCTGCCCAAAACTATATAATAAACACCTAACAGCAAAATAAAATGTGCTCAAAAAATGTTTAGGGCTTGTCCACACGCTGAGGGTTATCAGTCGGTTTTACAGACGGTTTTTGGATTTGAAAACCCTCTGTAAACCGACGGTCAACCTTTTCCATTGATTTTAATAGAAAATCCGTGCAGCAGTGCACCGTCCGGGAGGTTCTGCAGCCTGCATGGTGGAGTGTTATAGGTTTCTGTACATCATATCCATCTGATTTTGTACATTACTTTTCTTCTGGATTCCTTGTGGCTTGCACGGTGCATTACAGAATGTAGGAGCATCAATTCCAGGGGCGAGCACCTAAGATGTGATGTACAGCATCGGATTGAGCAGCATCTGGCAGACCCAGTTCTCCATACTTTTGGCATCAGAGGACTCTATATGCTACTACACAGCTCTGCATCTTCAGCGACCAATTAGATAAATATAATCAGTGTTTTAAAGGGGTTTTGCCAAGATCTCATCTCATACCTCCTGTCTCCAGTTCTTCAGCTCTGTGTGCTCAGAAGGAGGCGAGTGTGATTTGTTTGAATTGCATATCATGTGACCTTGCAGGATGACATCACCAGGTCTTTCCTCTCTCTAGTCAAAGAAAGGCCTGTTTATGTGTAGAACTGTAAGTAGCTACATTGTAGCTCAGAGGTAAAACATTTGCCTCCAGGCACAAGGATCGGTTCAAACCCCTGCAGGAACCAAACCTGTGGATTTTTTCCTCTTTATAAATGCACAGACCACATGTAGGTTTCTTTTTTTAATTTATTTGCACTGTTTGACTAATTACTAAGGAGCACTGAGGACGGGAGTAGGATGACAGCACCTGGGATTTGAACACTCAGTAGCTGCCTGAGGGGAGTGGTGATGACTGAGCATGTGCGACCAGGACTGAGGAGCTCACAGCCCCCAATCATATCCCCTGGAGACGAGCTGTAAACAATGGATCACTAAAGGAGCAGCTAAAACAAAAATGGTGAAGAATTTTTAATAATGATGAAGGATGAAAATGTTTATTATTTAATTTACAAACTTCCCACATCAATTTTACTTCATGGCAAAACCCCTTTAAGTACTAGACTGATCAGCACGAACATCTGACAGGTGACAGGTCATTTGGCCATGATACCAATATACTAATTAGAAATAATGTGCTTTCTTCTTTTTTTAGCAGAGACCAATTCAAAGAACATCAAAAACAAAAAGCAGATGGGATGATAATATTAGTGATGACTGGAGGGAAAACACATTTCCAATCATCAGAAGCACATAACACTCAAACATCTTTCTTCCCACTACTGTCCTGTCTACTGAAACCCAGAAAATGTAGGCGCTGTAATTACCCGTAACATCCCACACACCCCCTTTCACAGACAAGGGTCCAGGTCCAGAAAAGATAAGAGAGCTGGTTTGGCAAAAATGCTGTTCATGCTATGAGTATGGGTGGTACACACCCGAAACGCGTCGGCCTAAACGGACGACTATCACTGTGATTTTTATGGATCTACAATAAAAGAAATTATGGATTTAAAACGGTGCTGGATTTGACCTTATTGTACACGTCTGCAGTCGGTGGCCTCCTGGATTTTCCATGCACCCTCGCAGCACATTACATGGACTGGCATTTAGGTGAGCTGGTATTACTTCATTACTTCCAAAAATACTAACACTGATCACGGCAGTTACTTCATGGACTTAACAGCTAACATATGTATATGAATGTACTAACCGTTAAGTGAAGTCCATGTGTATTCCCATCTCAGCATTAGGTTAAGTCTACACAGCATGGTTTTGCCTTTGGATTTTGACAAGGATTTTGGTTTTAGAAACGGTCAAAATCCGACTGTAAGACCATCAACAAAAAGACCTCAATAGATAATCCGAGTTGCAGCCTACATGGCTCGAATTTCTGACGGTCAGATTTCAAAACTGTCGTTTTGCAAAAATCACGTACATTCTTCCACCAGATTTTACTGAGAAATTCAATGTTAATGGGATGGCCCAATCCAAAAAATAATGCAAAGAACCAGGCTAAACGAATGTAAAACAGGGGTCAGATTCAGAGTAGAATCCGACCAGTATTCTGTCCGTGCAGTGTGGACGCAGCCACAAGGCTATAAGTAGTAAGTATTGGTAATAAAGACTTTTACCAACTTAGATAATGTCTTATCTCCTGCTTATTTACACAAGCCTCTCTAGTTACCAACCACCTCTCTTCTCTAGCAGTGTCCAGGCTGATTATGTCACTACCTGCTGTGTCTTAAGCTTCTCTGTCTTTGAAATGTAACCCTTAGGCTATGTTCACACGGCTTAACTGCGGGGCGTAATTATGCCCCGCAGTTACGCCGTGTGGCCGGTGGCGGGGCGGTAGCGGGGGAGGGAGCGGGGGGCCGGCACCTAGCCGGCCCATAGAGATTCACTGCTAGCGGCGCGTATACGCCGCTAGAAAGTGACATGTGAATTATCTCCCCCCTCGGCGGATTCGCCGAGCAGGGAGAGGAGACGTAATCCATAGTTCTCTATGAGAACTGTGGATTACCGTAATGACTGGGACGTTTTCGGCCCGTAATAGGCGCACTTCGGCGCGTAATTACGGGCCGAAATACGGCCCATTTTAAGCCGTGTGAACATGGCCCTAGAGCTATTGACCTATGATTAGCCTTGTACCATCCTGTCATATCTACAGAGCACATATCTGTGAATTTACATCAAAGGTAACTGTCACTCAGCAGCTGATGGTGTGTCTTTGCAGCATTTAAGTTTTTCTCTCCCACTAGAAGCTTCATCTGATGACAAATACAGCTCTACTAGCTCACATTTATAGCCAGACATCCTGTTTGGCTATAAAGTTCATTGTTTTTCATAACTACTCAACCAGTAATGACCCTACAACAGACCCAGCGAGGAATAGAAGCTAGCAAAGCTGAAATGTCAGTCACTGCTGTAGGACTGCCCACAGTCTGCACAGTACATCTGAGCCTGAAACTGGGGGAGAGCAGGTTCTGTGAAAACAGCTAAATAGAAAAATCTATATACTATACAATATATAAATACTTTTGTTATGAAAAAGTAAGAAAGTTAACAATGAGCACACAAGTAGGAAACCTGTCAAACAGCTCCATATATCTTATTATTATTTGTAATATGCCATCATTTTACAACCTCTGGGATCCCCACTGGAGAATGAAAAGCGGCAGCCACTTCAAAGTCTATTTCCTTCCATATAGTAGGGAAAATAAGTATTTGATACACTGCAGATTTTTTCAAGTTTTCGCACATACAAAGAATGAAGAGGTCTGTAATTTTTTATCATAGTTACACTTCAACTGTGAGACAAACTCTTTAAAAAAAATCCCCAAAAATCACATTGTATGAAAAAATTAAGAGACCACTGCACAGTTTTCTAAAAATCAGCATCTCTATGGCTATGTTCACCGGGGGGCATTTCGGCACGCATTTCGCGTCGTATTTGCGCTCTAATACGGGCAAGATGCGCGCCGAAATTATGATAATCTCAGAGAACTATGGATTACGCCTCCTCTCCCTGCGCGTACAATAGGATCGTAATGTACGCGTGGGGAAATAAGTGACATGTATATTACTTGTGGCGAATGCGCGCCGCGAGTAATGCATGTACATGGGGCCGGAGGGGCTGCCGGCCCACCCACGTCATGGGAGTACGCGCGTATCAGTGCGACTCCCGAATAAACGGCGTAATTGCGGGGCATATTGTACGCCCCGCAATTACGCCGTGTGAACATAGCATACATGTCTGACTTCCATTCCAACCAAAGTCCACCCCATTCTACTTAATGTGCTTCTGATTAGGTGACCACCTGAACCAAATCTTATTTAATGAAGGAAAGTATAAAAAACACTGATGTGGTCTTCACAATCCTCTTGCAATAGAACAAGCTGGATGGCAAAACAAGTGCTAGGAATAGGCCAAAAGGAATTTGAATGAAAAAAAATAACTTTTACCATGCCAAAGGAGTTGAAAAGCAAACTCTTCCTGACTTAAAGAGGTTTTGCCACAATCTCATTTCATACCACCTGCATCCAGCTCTTCAGCTCTGTGTGCTCAGAAGAAGGAGAGTGTGATTTATTTGAATTGCATATCATGTGACCCAGCAGGATGACATCACCAGGCCTTTCCTCTTTGTAGTCAAAGAAAGGTCTGTTTATGTAAAGCATTGTGAGTAGCTGAGAAGTAAAGTTTTTGCCTCCAGGCACAAGGGTCCTAGGTTCAAATCCCAGCAGGAACCAAACCTGTGTTTTTCTTTTCTCTTTATCAATGCACAGACCTCATTGAGGTTTCTTTTTTATTCATTTGCACTGTTTGACTAATTACTAAGGACTACAGAGGACGGGAGCAGAATGACGGCACCTGGGGTTGAACACTCAGTAGCTGCCTGAGAGGAGAAGTGATGTCTGAGCATGTCAGACCAGGACTGAGGAGCTCACAGCCCTGGTCGTATCCCCATTAGACAAACTGTAAACAATCGATGACTAAAGTAGCAGCTAAAACAAAAACTGTGCAGAATTTTTAATAATGATGAATGGTGAAAATGTTTATTATTTCATTTGCAAGCTTCCCACGTCAATATTACTTTGTGGCAAAACGCCTTTAAAACATTAGTCTTATTGTTTCTAAAGAAATATGAACTTGTAATTTTTTGCATTATTTGAGGTCTGACAGCACGGCTTCTTTTTTATTATTTTGAAGATTTCTCATTTACTGCAAATAAATACAAAATGTTTTGCTTTGAATTTCGGAGACATGTTGTCAGTAGTTTATATAATAAAATAGCAATGTACACTTTTCGCAAAAATATACAATTGAAGAGAAAAATGTTGCCGTGGTCTCTTAATTTTTTCCGGAGCTGTATATAGAAGGCTCTCAGAGTCCCCGGTGACCACCTGAAATATTGAGAGGAATGCTACTGGAGAGTTAAATTGATTTAAGCTACTTGAATGAGAAATGCAATCAGACATGAATTTCAAAGAGAACAATCATGTACGGTGGATTAGTATATACTCCCACCCAGTCCCATTTCAGAAGTCTTCCGCATTCCCAGTGATCTCTGTGGATTAGACAAAAATCGCATGAATTATGCATTAAAAACACATTAAAACACATTAAAGGAAGTTGGAAGTGGAGCATCGATGTAAACTTTGGACTACAAGAATTAAGCTTAGGATTTAGGAAGAATGTAGAAAAAGAGGGGAGATCTTCAGGAGGATTAGAGCATCAGTCAGGGAGCGATGCTGCCAGTGGATCACCAGTATACAGGCACAATCATCCTATTTGGGACAATTACAGCTGACGAGGTGCCAGTGCCCTCCCAGTTGATTGTAAAATCACAGCTGTATCCAGTCATCCATTTATCCACAGCTGTATTTACTAATATGTGCCACTCTCATGCCAGCTTCATCTGCAAGTACCAAGTACAGAGCATGGCAGAGGGGCTGCCGCCTCAGTCACTCGCTGACCTGAAAATTAAAGCTCGATTTACATGTTTTGAGCAAGACAGAAGTGCACTCGTCAATTAGTCATGAACATTTTGGACCAGTGCAGATTAGTTTTACAGGACAGGAAAAGTACAGCCGTGACCAGGGATGTAACAATAACCATGGGACCTAAAGGAAGACGGAGATTGGGGCCCTGGGCCATAAGGTCGTCAAAGGCTCATGATTATTCATTACTCGTTCCTCTGAGTCTTTTTCCATTCTACTTGGTCTCCAGTGATCTACCTTTATTTCCTACACATCAGGATCACTCACTTTACATGGGCCCCTTATTTCTTGGGCCTCACAGCAAAAATAACAATTAGGCCGTTTTCTCCAAACTCCTAACTGCCCGTGACATAATATACAGTATATATATATATATATATATATATATATAGTTACAAACTGAGACTTGTGGGGTGTAGTTTAGCGTGTTGACATCACACACTCAGTCATGCCCCTTAATAACGATGGAATTTCGCAAGCCTTCCTCTGCCCATTGCGTCTGCCAGCCGGCACAGCACAACGGCTCTTTTATTATCTTCCTCCCATCCTTGTGCTGGGAACCTCCGTATTCGGGCCGGCACAACAGCTCTTCCTCACGGCAAGTCTGTTCTCACTTCTCATGGTTCATCCCAATTCATCCCTGTCTCCATTGTAAGATACAGCACTGTACTGCATCAGCACCCAACTAGTACATGTGTTATATGCTGGCGTTAGTAGCTGTGAAATTACAAGTGCCGGAATTGTATGGGTGCTGATAAGTACATGTGTTTAACATGGCATGCTAGCACTTGTAGTTCCGTGTTCCACATTGACTAGTAGCGGTGGAACTACAAGTGCTAGCATGCCATAGCAGCACATATTTAGAAATCTTCTAAACAGGGTCACGAACAGCAAAAAAATAAATGTAAAACTCTTCTTTGCGCTTTCCATAACTGTTTCTTGTTAATAAATGTACCTGTTCCATAAATGTGTGTACATATATATATATATATATATATATATTGTAGGAAGCCACAAGGTGGCCGTTTTATTGGACGGACGATAATGTCACCGATCTGTGCTTAAGATCGGTGAAATAAAAGCCATTTGTTTTGGTGTCAGCGGCGAGCAGCCACTGACACAGGTTGTTTGTATATGTAGTAGTGCAATAATGCTGTATCCGGGTCGGGCTTATTGTAGCAGTCTGTAGAGTTGGTTGGTATTTGGGCTGCTCCCCACATCCAGTCCTGGGCTTACCACCCTATATAGAGGCCTGCAGGCTCAGTGAGAGTGGGTGTGGGTTCCTTACCTTGGTCAAACTTGCCTCAAGGAAGCGAATTGTTTGCAGGAGAGCCAGAGCTGGCTTGCACTCCATAGGAGGAACGCCAGAAACCTGCCATGCGGTTTGCCTTGCCCAGAGATCAGAGTACGGTACTGTCTGAAAACCATGACTGTGTTTCAGATTGTCTTTTGTTTTGGCTGAAGCAAGGCTGCCGTTTGAATTTGTTCATGTTTTTGTGGAGTGCTACAATAAACTTTGCCCGTGGTTCACACTAAAGGACTGCTTCCCTTTGAGCTAATCCCTACAATTGGTTGTCTCGGATTCGGGCAACATCTGAGTAAGGAGACTGCAAGTCCTGGGTTAGGCGTCTGCTACCTTTAAAAGCCAGTAAAAAAACCCCCAGGAGTAATGGAGGAGCTGCTGAAGCACCTGGTGCAGTGTCCCCAACAGCAACAAGCCCCATGCTTAGAGTCCCGGCGGGTCACAGTCAAGAAAACGAACCCAGCTCCTGAAACAGGCAGATGTCCAATTCATGGAGGAGGCCAAACTGGGGGGAGAGGTAGGACCGCCACAGTACACCCCGTCAGGGAGGAGCCGGACCAGCAGCCTGTCGGAGAAAGGTACGAGACCGGCCCTTCAGAAGATGACCCCAGAAGACTACTGTAAGCCTTATCCTTACCTGTGCTTTGAGGCGGTTGTTGTCCGAACGGGTAGAGACTGGTACCAGCCCCGCAGTTGGCCAAGGTCCTAGCCCCCTTCCCTCCCGGCGAGGGCCTCAAAAGGCTTTATTAAGACTTGTCTCATCTGTCAGGAGAAGCGCATGGAATTACCCAAATCTAATTGAGATCTGAGCACCTGGTCGACGCCTGGGGCGTGACGGTCGACCCGTCCGGTTGCGCAGAGGTATCACCCGGTGTTGTTAGTATCAGTAGATGTGACCAGGGTCCCCCAAGGTCGCCAAGATGATTGGATACTCTCGGCACCTCTATCCAGAAATGGCTGCATGCCATAGGACTTGTTACCCATCCCAGAGTGTGAAAAGTGTCGATGATGGACCTCGGGTTTGGGCGGAACGCTCTTGTCGTTCCCAAGCCAGGCAGTGGCTGGGGGTCGCGCGATGGTGGAAATCGCCCCCAGGTCAACGGCAGTAAGCCAAGTGTTAGCTCTTGTATGTCGCGCTCACGATCCTTCCTTAGTTCTCCCATACCCATTTCTATCCTTTGATCTCCAATTCCCGGCACCCAACGGGTGCTAATGCAGAGATGACTCTGTGTACGTCCCATAGGAAGGGGCCCCAAACCCCACTTCTCTCTCCCTGGGACCAGTGCCAAAGGCCTAGCCAGGAGGCCAACCACGGTAGCGTAGACCCGTCTGTCATGGACAACATCTGCTTGAATGGCCACGGCTGGCCGGCCACATGGGCGGCCCAAAGATGGCCCACTGGTAGGTTGGTTCGTCTGAAGCCCTGTGGACTGATCCATAGGCGGCGTAGCGTTCCATTGTTTGAGCGCAAGGCCCGGCCTGCACAGGCAATGAAGGACACGGAGAAGGTGACTTACCACTCAGTCCAATAATGGACAATGGCAACCCCTATGCGAGGGGACAGCCTTGACTCGGTGAGTTGTGGGGGTCTCTGGGTCTCCTAACGGTGCCCGTATTCCCCAAGTGTTTATCCCGATGTAAAACTTAGGGATTTCACGTGCATAATTTGGGGATACCAAGAGGGTGTAACCCAGTGGCGACGAGTCACGGTGTGTAGAAGATCTGATGTGTTGACAGGTGTCCCACCAAAGTAGGCACCTGAAAGGGGTTAGGCTGCACGAGGCGAATAATGGCCGGGACGCCCTCTCTTTTGGTGTACTATGGGAAAATACATGTAACAGCAGAAATTGCCCCGATGAGCACAGACGAGCCCTGAGAACCCCTGTACAGGATGGTGGAGTCCCTAATTCTCTCCCGTTTTCACGGATCCTCTGTCATGGGTAGGAGATGGGTGGAAACAGTACACCCGTATGGGGACTAGACAATGATCCCCTACCTCTTTTACACGTAAAACACTTTCCCGAAAAGTTGCCGTCGCCCTCTTAGCAGTCTATGAAACGCCTGAAAGGGTCACACCCACTCACTACTCACACACTATCTCACCACTTTTCAAAAGATGTGGGTAGTCCCTTGGGGATGGTTGAACCCGCCCAAGAGTCAGGTGGCCGAGGAAAGTAATTTCGCCGCCATTTGCCATGAGGGGAACCTGTTTTACCGGTTGACCAAAATCCGTGAATAAGAGAGGTGGTTAACAAATGCAGCTATGTATCCCACACCCCATATGTTCGGTGTTTGGTCAAGAGAGACTCAGTCAGGCACTAGTCATGGTATGGGGGGGTACCCTTGCAGTTTGTCCATGAGCACCTCCCTTACATACTTATTCAAGCGACGTTCTCCCCGCAACGACCCATTCCCGGAGATCAACGTCCCCTTTTTCCCAGCCCGCCACCATCCGCTGACAAACCCCCTATGCCCTTAACGACCTCCCCCCTGCACCCCATAAAACCCCCGCAGCCCGCTAATTCCATGCTTAAACAATGTGGCTTTCACCTTGCGTGGCAAGTTGAAGGGAGTAGTCGATGGATGTAGTTGGGCCCCAGGTAAATCTGCACGAGGGGCACGCAGAACAGTTCAGTTTATCACTCAATATGTGTACAACGCTACCGAGATAACCCCTAAGCATAGTCCCCATCTCACAAATAATAGTCACCACACAATTACAAATCTAGGGACATTGGCACATATATGGGCCAATGAACGTGGTAGCTCCGAAATAGATCCTGACGTATTGCAAGGGACTGACCTGGTTTATGTCGAAAAGAGAAGTTAAATGAAGGATCTGATTTGTAATGTATCTGATTGGTGACCCCAGCGAACGCACCTCTTTTGTATTCACCCCCAGACAGATGGCTTGTGTTAGAGCGTCTTTTCAAACAAAGGACCTGAGGACTGTCCATGTTGGAATAAGATAGTTCGATAAAATATGCCGAGTAGATAGGGACAACCTTATGTGCCGTATCTCCTATTATTTGCTATTGAATAGTGGTTCCACCAATGCCCCACAGGAGGAGAGGTCTCCCCCAGAAGACATATGCAAACTATTGCAGGCATCCCAGGGGTCTATTAGTAAGAATCTCCCATTGAGTCCTCATTGAAAGCGCCTACCCGCCCCCCTCACACCATCCTGATAATATGTAGCATGTGTCCCAGAAGCAGGAACTGTATCGCTCAGGTGTACGGGCCCCAAATTATACAAAATCATCTCAAATAAACATTCCCGCCATCGGCTCCAAGTACGTACTCGACAACCAACATGACGGTGGGTTCGCGCTCTATCGCCTAAAAGACCCTGGTTCCTGTTGTACATTACAAGTTAGCTCTGCCTGCACTATATGCTCTCGCCCGATTCCAGGCTCAAAAGGCCATGGTGCCATTATGAGGTTAGGTGGTGAGCATGTGTGATAGAGGATCAACTATCGTGTCCATTCAGCCTTTGGAAGTTACGATCCGCCCAGATACCCGATCACCCACGATCGGACAGAGCTCAAGCCTAAGGGAAGTAAAGTTGACCGGTCCCCGAAGGTCATCTTGTTTTGTGGTCCGCAACCGAGAGACCGATTGAGTAGGCATAAGAGATTTGGCAGAGGAACCCTGGTTCTCCTTCTGCGCTACCCTCAACATTGGCAGGACAACTTGCTGGCATCCCCCCATACTTCCAATAACACTCTACGGCGCCCAGGGCTAACCCATGTATTGTGTGAACAAGAGCAAATTATTCCGTTCTATGCCACATGTTATCATGAGGATGAGGTTTATAAAACCTTATATAGATTCCCGTGAGTCCTCGAAGGGAAATATTGTGTTGGGCAAAAGAGTGTACAGAGAATGTGTTAAACTTAGGGGTGATATGAAGGAGTCAAAGACCGGATGGTCCCGCTCGCCCTCGTGTTAGGTGCGTATAACCTCAGGCGTGTGATAGGTGCGCGTGATCTGCAACGACATACCGTAAACTAAATTGAGGTACCAATGGGTCGATGGCATAACCCCATGGCCCCTGGGTGGGATGTAGCTTATTGATATTGTAGGGTCAGCCCGGGTAAAGTCGACCACCGGGGCTAGACCATTAGCTAATTGGTAATATGCAGATCCCTCATAGCCAGAGGAGGCCCGAGTCGAAGACTTCATAATCAACACGTGGATACCGCGGACGTTTACCAAGTTCCACAAAGAAATAGTACAGCCAATTATTGTTTGCATGTTTCTCGCCCGGGTGTGTTGCCACCTTCCATGAGTGGCGATGTGGATAGGAGTCTTGGGGTCCCGCACAGTGATATGCCGTCAGCCTAGTCCTTTCACGACGATCTATGATCATCAGCCGAGAAGTTGAGTATTGCCACCTGAATGAAGTTCCACGCTGTCCTAGATGCTCTAGTAGGAGGGGTAAAAGTATTGAACTCAGACTTCCAGGTCCCCCCCTTGCCCTAACAAGGCTCTACGTGTCAGCTTCGGCGCCCCGTTACTTGGGGTATTTCTTGGGAAAGGGGGAAATAAACTCAAGTGAACAAAAAATAAGCCATCCAACTCGGGGCCCCGGGCCCCCCCTGACGACGTACGAATACCCGAGATAGTGCGCGATACACATCGGCAATATTGAACTTAACGCTTTGGTGGCGTTAAACACAACCCCACCTTAATCCGCTTCATTCGTATCGCCCAAACAGACCAAGGCCGCAGGGTAGTCAAATCGCTGCGCAATAATCAAGAGGTCCGCCGAGAGTCTGAGGAGGCCTCGGCGCAGAAACTTGAAGGTCAGCCCTATTGTAGACAGGCCATTAATGGTGGCCCCCGCTCAGATGCACGGTCGCGCCGTATTTGGAACCAACGCGTATTTCCGGTGCAGAGGTCTTCGCCAAGGAGCAGGTAAATGATCCCCGGATTATCTAAAGGGGATGAACAACCCGTGTAGAGATCCTGCAGCGAGGAAGGCCTGTACCCCTGCCCGATGCGTAATTACTCCATTATTTGAGAGTGAATGCTTGGGCCATTAAATGGGCGCTCGATTGCTCTCCGTTACTGACCGTCCTGGGTCGGAAAGTTTAGATGTGGTGGACTGGATCTATGCCCCTTTAAGAGTGTTGTTAAGTGATCTGTAAAATGTTCAACAAATGCCATGTCACCCGTTGGTTTCCCCTGTCTCTGGCAGTGATTTGTAATTTCCACGGTGGATGCAGCAGGCCCGGGTCAGATCTGCAGGGGGAATGTCAGAATGCCCGAGGTTCCTAGGGGTATAAATTGATGATGGCTTGTACTGGATTCTGCCCAGTTGAGCCGCCCTGGCAATTATGTACAAGCTTGTTGTGGTTACAGGAGAGTTTTACGTGCCACACTGTGCCGTGAGTATTGTACCGGGCGTTGTCTAGTGATTACACCGTGTGATCTGCTTAGAGATCGGTGAAAAAAAGCCAAATAGTTTTATGGTTGTACAGCGTCGAGCAGTGCCACTGATACTACAGGTTTTTGTCTATGTAATGTGTATTGCAATAAGCCTTGATCTCATTCCTACCGGGTCGGGAGCTTTTAAAGTGTATCAGTCGCAATTATATTTTTGTGGGGTTGGTGTCTCATGTATCATCTACTCGCCATTCATCCATCCTGTCATACCACACTAATAGGATAAAGGTCCATCATGCTCTATGTGAGATGTGGGATGGGGGTTCCTTACCGTGGTTGTTGGGTCAAGACTGCTCGAGTGAGGAGGCTATTATTTTTGCATGGAGTAGCCCAAGATGCAGTGCCTTGGTCGACTCTCCATAGAGGGGAACTGACTTGAAACCTGCATGCGTTTGCCTTGCCCAAGAGATTCAGTAGTACGGTGTACTTGTGGTCATCAACCAGTGACTTGAGTTATTCAGATGTCTTGTTTTTGGCTGAAGCACGCACTGCCGTGTTTATTGTGTGATCATGTTTTTTGTTATTTTTATGTTGTAACAAATTTTAATTTAAAATGTTCAAGATTATAAATAACCAAAGAAAAAAATTTCACGGTACAGTATCCCACCTTGTGCAGAATGGCATATCCTGTTTCACTATGCCACAAGAACATTTTGACATTAATACCTAGGGGTTATGCCCTGCCTATCCACAAGAGCGAGAGAATAAGTGCATTGACAAAAAATAATGACAGGTAGAGTACATGCCCAAATTTGGACCAAATTTCTAAAACTTTTAGAACTTTCAACTGATCAAAAACTATACAAGGGTTTGTGTTCGTGGATTCCACCTTCCTTTGGGTTTACCCGAACCAGGCTGATGTAAAAAAGGTCTCTCTGGTACCCCGCCACCTCCTTTCGCTCTCTCCTACTCATCAGGAGCTTGTATATCTGCCTAGAGGAGACCACAGATCCTTTTCCCTAACAGTACTCAGCCACTGTTTGAGCTGAATATGCGTGCAATAAAGTTTTTTGATTTTTCCCTGTTCTGAGAAAAATAAATTTCTATTAAACGTCCGCCAGCGTTTGAAAAGAACTTGGCTGTGCGATTATGCTTTGCATCTACTTCTGGTTTCCAATTTATTCACGCAATGAGATATAATTTTCATATGTGCGCCTCCTCGATCATGGACAGTGGAGGCAAAGACGGCTGGTAAGCAAGAAAGAGGTCAAGATGTGCATCCGTATAGGCTACTAAATTGCTTATATGGACAATTGGTGGGTAGCCTCCTCAGCCCTCCTCACTAGAACCGCGCGATCATTCCCTGGATCTCCCGTCCTGAGTGTCTGGTGGCAGTGGGCAGAATCAACAGGTCATGGTGGGTTTATCTAACGCCACCCGTCAAAATTGGGTACTTTTGATAAGGCCACAAAGGCTTTCGCCTAAAATTTCCCCGAGATTATGGATGTCCACGTTCTCCATAAGCCAATGCCACAGGATCGGTCCCTATGGCACCACATTTGGGGCAGTGTAGTGCGAGTCTATTTGGGAATCTTGGCGTGTGGCAGATTAAAATCCATAGACTGAGTTATGTGCATCTTCATGCTGAGCCTCCCACTCAGTATACGACCGATGGATGACATATATGTTTTATTTATGAAAAACGTTTGACGCCAAGGCCTCGTATAATATTGTCTTGTATAGATTTCGTATCTTATTTCAGTCGATGGGACCCAAAATTTTAGTGCCTCTTGACTTAGATCATGTCCGTTCGTATTGTAGAAACACCACTTGATCTCGTCCTATCTAGTGTTCACTTTGAACAGGCTCCCGCGGAAATGGCACATTTGTGCCGGACTTCAGGTGTAAGTCCATATATAGAGTTAATCGTCGTCGTGATTGGGGGGTGAGTATGTCTCCTTGAAACCTACCTCTAATCTATGACGATCAAATATAGTAATATTTGATATATGGCTGGGTCGGACCAACATTATGCGTGGCGTTGGGAGATAGAATTTTTTTACCACCATCGGAGCTGCACCCTTGGTGGTTTGTGTGGGGTAAGCCACTCGTCTCTCCGTATCATTCAGTAGCTGAGCCTGCTACCTTTGAGCTAGGGGCCGCGTCTCGGGCCGTCCATTTTTTTAAACATACACCAAGTTTGATTTGTATTGCCCAAGAGGGGAATTCTTTGGGTTGTATGACTCCAACAGGTCAATTCTTTGTATTAATGATATGTTTAAATGGGCAACTGGCCAAACGCTTCCTGAATCTCTCCTCCGAAACCACTAATCGATCTCCGCCACGCACCATTGAAGATTTTTATAGGTGATGGCAGGGTTGGAGAAGTTTGGTGTTGCGAAGAGGGTTCATGTTGGATGCCAAGGGCTGCATTATACTTTTTCTATGTCCAGTTGGAATAGCGGGCTGAGGCCTTGCCAACCAGTCAACCACCTTGGTCTTGCAAAGCTTTCGCTAAATGAATTTATCCGCGCTGAGTGTTTAGGGTGCCAAGTTTATTCCTCCCCTAGATGTATGTCATCAATCATATCTGTGGCAAGGTTCCTATAACCGATTTTCTTCCCTGGGTGGCCCATATAAGACTTAGTAGAAAATGGGAGGTTAATTTTCATATAACGATCTAGGTGGTTATTGTCAGAAGGAAAGGAGGGTCCCCCTGGATGGGGTTAAAGCAATTTTGGGGAACCTGTGACCATTGTAAATGTGGCATGGCACCTCCCTGTTATCATGGAAAGTGTAAGGGAGTCCCTAAACGTGCCAACGCTTGAGGTAAAGTTGAAATATTAATTATGGTGTGGGTAACTTTTAACTATGATAGATAGTATTTGTGGGGTTCTACCAAATATAATACGGCCAGGTACGGGGGGGGGTTAATATGGTCCCGAGGGACAAACAGTCTTGTCAAGTCTAGGTCCCCAGGCTTTTTGCAAATCTTGTTGTCGGCAGTTTGACGCGCCAAGATTCAGGAAGTTTGCTGCTTAGGAGGTGTTCACGTGTTCTTGGTAGCCAGATAGGTCACAAAAGGAATTTGAGGTGCATCATAAAAGGCAGTAGACTGCTTATATACCCATGTGCAAGGTTTCCAACCCCCGTCACCTACCACGTTCCGCCCCCATAGTGGGCGGTCATAACTAATATCCCTCTGCACCTACCCATAATACCGCTAAAAAAAAGTAGAGCTCGTAGTCCGCTCTAGGAGGGTCTCGCCAGGTGCTCATATGGAGCTAAATCGATGAAAAGGACACCCTTCCTTGTTCCCAACTGCTATGTTGAATGGGTCAGATAGGAAAGGCCAGGGGGTATGAACCTGTGGCTTTGGGATCGTTAGTAGTTATGGGTCGGTAGAAAGAAGTCGAAAGGCCCCTAAATTCCACCATATCTAAGACCATCCAACAGCCATTTCCCATCGGAACATTTGTCAAGGCCTATTCAGCGTCTAGGGTTACTAAGACAGGTTGTTTCTCCGGAGAATGGCTTATGCTTGATCCTTTCCCATTACTGACCATGAACCTTTCTGTACATTTACCACTAGCCGCGCCTCCCCTTGATAAAACCTTCTGCGAAGGTCCAATCAGAAAAGGCTAATGAGTTTCTGCTAACCGGTTCTGCCCATGATTTGGATAAAATTTTCTGGCTACATCAATCAGTTATATGTCCTATATGAGGCCGGGGAAGTGGGTCTTTTCTTTTCGGTATAAATTTAATGAAGTCGGTTTTGGACTCTGTGTCGTATACGCCTGTTTGCAGACTATAATAAAAATATTTTGTGTAAGGACAGGTGTGGCCTGGTCCTATCAGAATTTTATAAATTTCTCCCGAGAACCCATCCGGACCCGCGGGCCATGCCAGGCTATAGTTGTCTGATTGGCATCTCCGACTTTCTTGCTCAAGATCTCTGAATTTCGCGCCCCCTTTGCTGCCTCTGATAAGCGCGGAGCTTGAAATTTCTTAAGAAAACACTTGCTTTCCTCCGCCTTGTCAATCTCGTCAGCGGAATAAAAGGAGACATAGAAGTGCCTAAGCGCTTCATTTATCTGTGCTGTGTCTGTAGTTACTTCTCCTTCCACTGTACGCATGGCCGCGATGTGAGAGGGCTTGTAGTGACCCCTGAGTAGTCTGGAGAGGATCTTGCCCGACTTGTTACCATATCTAAAGAGGGAAGACTGGACATGAGTTCGACATATCTTCCCAGCTCCTCCGCCCGATGATATCGAAGTCTCTCTTAGCTGTCTCCCATTTCACTCTATTCTCGGTCGATCCATTGAGCTGAAAGTCTTTATACGCCTCCCTAGCACTCTCTGAGGCCAGCCTATAAGATTTCGCAAGGTTGCGCTTATGTAGGGATGTGTGAGCTATGATCTTGCCTCTCAACACTGCTTTAAACGTTGCCCAAAACAGGGAAGGATCAGCGTGGTGTACCTCATTGTGTGCCTCGTATTCTGTCCACCAGCCTTTAACTTTATCAGCAAACCATTCCGCCTTTGCCAGATAGTGAGGGAACTTCCATATGAAGTCTGTTCCTTTAGGGAACTGTTCTGCCATAACCAGCAAAATCGGAGCATGGTCTGAGATGAGTAAGTCAAGGATCTGCGCGTCCTCCACCCTGCCGCATAGGCTGTCTGAAACCAGTAAATAGTCCAGTCTGGACCACGACTGATGAACAGCAGAGTAATATGTGTATTCCCTGCCATCCGGATTCCTCTCCCTCCAGGAATCCCTCAGGTTTGGTCCGTCCAGTAACTTGTAAAACACCAGGGCCCCTTCATTTCCCCCGCTCCGAGAGTCAAGCTATGTTGCTGTGGACCTGAACCTTTTCCTCCTATCCTCCAAGTGGGTCAATAACTAATTCATGTACGCCAACCCCCCCCCCCTACAATCTGACCTGCACTTTTGTCGGTCCGAATTCTGTCTCCCAATTCACGGAAGAAAGGATTGCTATGGCTATTCGGGGCATACACGTTAATGAGGCTGATCTCTGCACCACCCCATTTGACAACCAGATGTGAGATTCTCCCTTCCCCGTCGTGTGTGTGCAAAATTAATTGGAATGGGAAGTTTTTATGTATGAGGGTGACCACTCCAGCTTTTCCGTCTACCGAAGTTGACCCAACTTCATGACCCACCCATAGCCTCTCACATCCGTCTGATGTCGTCTGTACCTAAATGTGACTCCTGAAGGAAAACAATATCTGGGCGCAGGCGCTTCAAGTGTCTAATTACTTTTATCCGCTTATTGGGCGAGCGGAGCCCCTTCACGTTCCAGGAGATCACTCGCATAGTGACACATCAGACGGATAAAGCTGGCGCAGAAGAGGCATGGAGTCTTCGGGGGAGAGAAGGGTTAACCAAGTTAGAGTTGCATACCTGGCTGCAGGCCCAAGCGTATACCAGAGAGGAGCACACCACCATGAAAAAACCAAACAATTAGAAAACAGTATAACTACTGGAACATAAGCAAGAGTACAATGCATCAAAGCGTAAGAGGGGGGCGAAAGCAGTTCCCACCCTAAACAGGACGCTAATGTGACTTCCTTTTTTCTAGCCATAGAGGATGTTTCTCCCACTATACCCTCCCCCACCCGCCTCAGAGGTTAGCCTGAACAGCTGAGTCCCGTTTAGACACAAAATAGCAGGCAAATAGAATATTGGGCACCTTGGTGTGTGAGTCAGTACCTGTACGTAAGTCCCCGTCCTTGAAGCATGGGGTCAGGGCTCCATGTATTAGTGAGATCAGGGAATGGCTCACAGGGAGACTGGGCCTGTCTAGCCACCATTTATGTCATGACCCCCAGTAGGTTAGGGGTAAAGTGATCTATTGCTGTGTCCTCAGTCCTGATCGGAATCTGGGTAGGAGCCTCTTCATAGGTGGGCGACGATCCTTGGGTGCGTAGGTAGAAAGAGGTGAAGCTGGTGTTCGGGACCCCGAGGCCTCTGCCCTCCCTCTGCTTCCATACCTGGTGGGTGATGAAGGTTTCCCCTCTCCATCCCGGGAGCGCTAGTGTCCGTCATGAGATGTCTGTCAGCGCAGATCTTGAAGGTTTTTTTCCGCTATCCCGTGGTAGGTGAAGACTCGTGGCGGCCCATTTGGATCCAGTACTTTCAACGTTGCCGGGTACAAAATCTGAAAACGTATTTTGTGCTGGAAGAGCGCCGTGCAGAGTTTGCTGAAGGCCCTCCTTCTTTGCGAGACGTCCGCTGAGAAATCCTCAAAGAGCAGAACCTTATGCTTCCCCAGTAACATCGGGGGACCCTGTTTTTTTACGATAATCTCTAGGAATCCACGAGTGGACTTCTGTTTTGTCGTTAAAGTCCAGAAATTTCATTATGACTGTACGGCGTCGTTGTCCGGTACGGGAGCCCGGTGATGTCATGCGGCTGTCTTCCTGGCCTATTCTGTGGACTCTCTCAATGCGGCAAGGATGACGTAAGCCCATGCCCTTGCAGCGCCTCTTGGCATAGATCCTGGATTCCTTTGTTTTGAAGGCCTCAGGAGACCCACCATTCTTAGGTTTGCTCTCTTCTGGACGGTTCTCCAGATCCTTCCATCGATCCGGTGTATTAGCTCGCTTGGGCATCAAAGGTTAAGTTTATTGCGAAGGTCAGAATATCAGTCTCCAGGTCGTTAACTCTGGCTCTAGTTCCTCTATTCTGGAGGATTGGGCTTGCACCTCCTGCTGGAGTCTAGAGAGGGTCGTCTGTACTGTGGCTTCCAAAGCTGCTTGCAGATCCGGTACTATCTGCTTGGCTACCTCCGAACCAGGAGCTTGTATCAAGAGAGATAACCTCTGCCTGCAAGGTCTCATTATGGGAAGATGAGGATGGCACTGCCATACGAGTGACAAAATGGCGTACCTTTAGCGTGCTCTTCAGGTCCTCCGTGATGCTTCGGTAGCCCCTGGCCTCGTAAGGCTGCAGGCTGCTTGTCAGCTGAGCCGCCGGCTTCTGGAGCACTATGTATGATGCCGGCGGCGACTTGCTGTGGGTTCCTGCGCTGTCCTCTTTTTGTCGCTGCCGTGGTGGTTAGGCAGGCCCCTGGGGCAGTGGGCGGCAGCTCATCCGTGCGCGCACCTGTACCCGGCCGCCATGATGGAATCACGTCGCGTGGCCGGGGATCTCGAGGCGCGGTGTGCTGCGCAGGCGTACTGTCCAATCAGGTTAGGTACCGAGTATCCCGCGCACCTCCGTGGGTTTTTCGAGAACGGGTCTGCGCGCGGACGCAGCTATAGCGGGTTGTCGGCAGTGGGCCGAGGAGCTCAGCGTCTGCACAGCTCCTCGCGGCAGCGCCTGGAACTGAGTCCTATTTTTCATGTTTTATGTGGATGTGCTACAATAAACTTCCGTTTTTCACACTAAGGTCAGCCTTCCCTTGACTAATCCTACAATATTATATATAATGTGAGCTTCCACAGCTCAGGGATCACCGCATAAGTCCTTCAGGCATTGAGACAGAGGCAGTAGTAAGGTGCTAACGGTTCCTTCCTTATGGTTATTTGCAAAAAACCAAACCATATGGCAGTAAGGGTATGTTTACTCGGCGGAAAATCGGCGCGCATTTCGCCGCACATTCACGCTCTAATACGGACGAGATGTGCACCAAAATTACGGTAATTGTACGCGTGGTCAGAAAAGTGACAAATTAATTACTTGTGGCGAATACGCGCCACCAGTAATGAATGTCAACGGGGCCAGCGGGCTGCCGCCCATCCCCCACGTCATGGGAGTATGTGCGTATTAGTGCAAACTTCCGAAAGACATCATGTACTGCGCGCGTACTATACACACCGCAGTACATCGTGCGAACATACCCTAACATGCACAGCAATAACAGTAAACAAAACTTCTACTCGTCTGAGCACTTACTAAACAAAGCCGTAGTTCCCTCACTAACACCTTGTGCAATGTACGTACGGTATAGCAGACGCTGGCCTCCTCCAGTGTGACCACCTCCAGCACAACAGGTAGACTGAAGTTGCAGTCGACACCCAGTCAGCTACCTGCTGACCTTAAATAGGCCAGGGAAATCCTGGCATGGAACATGGGGAGTAAGCATCCACCCTGCTCTATGCTTACTTCCAATGAAAAGCTGACCCGGGATGGCTGGAAGCCATACTAACATAAGGCTAAACGTATGTCGACAGTCTGTACTGTTGACATCTATCTAACTTTGGCCTTTCACTCCACCAAGGCTCCTTACCTTGATGGCATGTGTCTAGATTCCTTCAGGTATATGTCCAGGTAGACTTTCCCGGCTGCTGCCTTACTATATATATATATATATACATATAAATATATATATATAAATATATATATATATACACATACACACACACATACACTGTGTGTGTGTGTAAAAATAATATATATATATATTTTAATATATAATATAATATATACATACATACACACACACACGCACTCATGTATATATTAACCCCTTTACCCAAAATTACTGTCATGCACATCAGCTGCAGTGAGTAATTGCCACAAATGGATGTACATGGACGTCATTCTGAACCCATGCCTGCACAATCACTTTGGGAGCTTTGCTGTTACTGACAGCCGGGCTTTCTGCTGTAATATCTGGGATCAGAGATAACGCTGATCCTGGTCGTTTAACCCCTTATATGCCACAGTCTATTATCTATGCTACATGGAAAACAGAAAATATATTAAAATGTAAAAAAAAAACTATGTAAACATTTCTGCGCTGTTTTTCATTTTCCCACAGAAATAGTTAATAAAATTAGTCCCCAAGTGGCATCTACCTCAAATAACCATTAAGAAAGAATCCAATTCATCTCACAAGAAGCCTTCATCCAGCTACATCGTCAAAAAAATCAATGGTTATGATTTTCGGAACGCGATGATGAAAAATGTGTAAAAATGAAAAAAGGCTTGGTCCAACACTTTGGTGGCCCAAGACTTTAAGGTTATGGTTGCACAGCATAATTGCGGGACGTATTTCGCCCCGCAATTACACCGTTTGCTCGGGAGTGGGGGCAGGGCGAGTGGTCCCGGCAGCCCGCCACCCCCATAGACAGTCATTATTCTCGACACATATACGGCGTGAATAATTGACATGTCATTTCTCTCCCCACTCGCCGTATTGTGCAAGCAGGAAGAGGAGACGTAATCCATAGTTCTCTATGAGAACTGTGGATTACCATAATGACTAGGACGTATCTCGCCTTTTGCGCAGTACGGCGCGAAATACGAGGCGAGATACGTCCCATTTTTAAGCCGTGTGAACATAGCCTAAGGAGTTTGTTAGTCTTTGGGGCATAATCAGATGCAAAACTTCAAGTGGTTTTGCCACGAAGTAAAATTGATGTGGTAAACTTGTAATCTAAATAATAAACATTTTCACCATTCATCATTATTAAAAATTCTGGACCGTTTTGGTTTGAGCTGCTCCTTTAGTGATCCATTGTTTACAGCTCATCTCCAGGGGATACGACCAGGGCTGAGAGCTCCTCTCTCCTGGTCGCACATGCTCAGACATCACCTCTCCTCTCAGGCAGCTACTGAGTGTTCAAACCCCAGGTGCTGTCATTGTACTCCTGTCCTCTGTGCTCCCTAGTAATTAGTCAAACAGTGCAAATAAATAAAAAAAGAAACCTCAATCAGGTCTGTGCATCGATAAAGAGAAATAAAATCCACAGGTCTGGTTCCTGCAGGGATTTGAACCGAGGACTCTTGTGCTGTGAGGTAAACCTCTGAGCTACAATATAGCTACTCACAGCTTTGTACATAAACAGACCTTTCTTTGACTACAGGGAGGAAAGGCCTGGTGATGTCATCCTGCTGAGTCACATGATATGCAATTCAAACAAATCACACATGCCCCCTTCTGAGCACACAGAGCTGAGGAGTTGGATGCAGGAGGGATGAAATGAGATTGTGGCAAAACCCCTTTAAAAACGTAACTTTTAAACCCATTTTTTCCAGCACTGCTGCCGGTCCTTGTGATCCGTCTTTGTGACCCTGAAGCCAATCACAGGCCTCAGACTTCTGAGGTCTGTGAGTAGCTGCAGGGTCACTAGAAGAATGAACAGTAACGTCATCAGCCGGGATCACCAGGGCACTGGCACAAACAGGTTTACAATGTAAGTTTGGGTTTTTTGATTTTCTATCATTGCATAATGAGTAACTAACTTTTGAAAGTTTTGGAACAGCCCTTTAAGGCCAAAATAGGCCTGGTCTTTAAGGGGATGACCATAAGACATTGGAATTTCTTCTCATGATAAAGTTTCTTTGTATGCAGTATCATCTACACATGCGGCACAGAGATTCGGAATGACTTCAGCACCCTGCAGGACTCCCTACGACAAGGGCCTCAACTGCCAGGAGCGCACCAGCAAACACTTCATTACAAAGGAACATGCTCAGAACTCACGTATACTGAAAAGAGCTATAACCTGGCTGACCCTGCCGGGGGGATTTACAGGCACAACTCATGGTCATACCAAAAAGACATGGCCTCATGTATGAAAACTGTCTGGGTCTAAGGTCCTGTTCACACAACGCCCCCAGTTCATTACATGGTTTCCTATGGGAAACTGCGCTGCTACTCACACGCCTCGGCCTTGCCGAGCGTTTGAGAAGTCTCCTGTCAGTTCTGACAGCGAGTCTTCAGAGCGACGGCCGCGCGGTGTCGCCGCGGGTTTCGGTGCAGTTGGTGCGCGTTTGGGCCGCGATTCTCGGCACCACCCGCACCACGACCACACCGATAACCTCGCCGCGATCGCGCCGCAAAACCGTGTCGGGAGACACGAGTTTGAGGCGAGGTTTGGACGAGGTTTTGGTCAAGGTTTTCGGAGCATTTCCTCACCCAAAACGCTTCCAAAACACCCCCAGTTCATTTAATTGATTTCTATGTAAAACCTCGTTGTAGTTCACACACGACAAGGTTTTTTCCACGCTTCTTTGGAAGCGCTAAAAAAGAAGTGTCAAGTCAATTCTTGAAACGTGTTTTAGGCGCGGTTTTCAGCGTGGCTATTAATTTGTATGGGTGAAAACCTCTTCGAAAATCTCATCCAAAACCCCGCCCAAAACCTCACCAAGAAACGCCTCTAAAACCTCTTCTGAAGAAGCGCGTTTCAGGCGAGGTTTTGGGAGCAGAAACACTCCGAAAACCTCGTCCAAAACCACGTAATAATAAGCCATGTGAACATGGCCTTAATGTAAGCCAACATTAAAAAGGTGCAGAGTTAGATTAGACAATACTAACGTGCGCCAGATAAGTGAATTAGGTGCCAGCCAGAAACATCTCAGCCCAAGTGGGTGTATACCCCCCCACACTGGTACCATACCGTAGAACAGGAATATATGAATGTCTGATACCATCAACCATATGGCCAGTCACATTTCATGAATTGACTCCTGTTTGTTCAACCATTATCCAAATTCCATGAGACTGTAGCCCCACCCACAGGAACACGTCCAATTCACCGGAAACTGCCCCCGATTCGTCTGGGAATGCTCATTTTGGGGTGGAGTTGTTACAGGCCCCATCTTTTTTGTGGGCTATCTTTCAGTAGTCTCACCCACAAAACCGTAGGGTTGGTATACTAAGTCTAGTTGTGGGTGTTTTTTAAACGGGGCATCAGGGGCTTACTATTTGTTTTTTTATTAGGAAATAGACAACCCTTTTAAGATGAGGGAATTTGACATCAGCATTTTTGAGAATGAACTTCCATAGCCATATTATGGGGCCCATAAGGTTCTGTCTACACGGCAAGCATTTCCAGTCGTTTTTTGACGTGGATCTGGATTTTCAAATCCATCAAGCGCCGACTTTCAAACCATTCCCATAGACCTCTATTGAAAATCTGAGGTGTAGTCCACACGACTGATTTTCTTGAGGTCGGATTTTGAAACTGCTGTATAAACAAAAACGTGGAACATGTTCATTCTTTCCGCCATATTTTAGATCAAAAAACGCATCGCAAACATTTCTATGTTTGAACATCACAGGAATGAATGGGACTCGTTTTCTGATTGTAAGGCCTCGTTCACACGGCTTATTTCTGGCACGGATTGGAGCCATACTGCGCGCCGTATTTGCGCTGCAGTACGGCTCCAACCCGTCCCAGTAACTACGGTAATGCACAGTTCTCATAGAGAACTATGGATTCCGTCTCTCCTCCCCGCTCGGCGAATACGCCGGGAGGGGAGAAAGTGACATGTCAATTATTTACGGTGCGTACGTGCCGTAGAGAATGACAGTCTATGGGGCCGGCGAGCTGCAGGCCCCCCCGTCCCGCCCCTGCCCCGCTGCACGGCTGCCAACGTAATTGCGGGGAGAAATCCGTCCCCGCAATTACGTCGGCAATAAGCCGTGTGAACATTGCCTTAATCTGTCAGTAAAAAAACAACCTAAAAACCACGTTGAAAAATCGCGTCAAAATACTCGCAGTTTTATCTGTCATCTCAGTCACCCTGTCTCCCGCATTCTGATAAATCACACTGTGGGGAATGTACCCAAGCTTGCTGCCAAAAGCTTGGGTACATGATTTTGGTGATGTTGGAGCCTTTTACACAGACAAATGGGACAATATTTACTTAAAAAAACACAAAGAAAAGGCCACTTAGGCTCTGTCTACACAGCACTGAATCCTCGTCAGATTTTAAGTTGATTCAGTATTTTGAATCTGGTGAAAATCCGACTGTACCCAGCGCTGTGTAGACTTCAATAGACAATCTGTGCTGTAGTCTACACAACACAGGTTGTCTACTGAAGCCACCGGTCGTCCGGCGGAAAATAGAACCCCAGATACCCGTTGGATTTCAGTGCAGCCCATTTACTGGGCCGGCAGGAAATCCGAAAACCAACCGCGGCTTTTGACACAAACCCGTGCCAAAAACTGCAGTACAACAATTTTAAAGTGCCATCGGATTTTGGACGGCATTTTAACATTGCTGTGTAGACTGAGCCTTAGGGTATGTTAATACAGCGAGTTGGATCTGTTTTTGGATCCATATTTAGTTGCTTGTTTGGATCCGTGTTTTGAACCCTAAACAGACAAACACTCATCTAACAATGTGCAGTGTCATTTACTTTGCTTTCAATGTAAAACACACATTAGCGTTCAGATATGTGATCCGCAATGAGTGTTTACATGCGTCTTTTGGATCCGATCAACAAATTGATATGTCAAATCTTGATCCGTTTGACATAGCAGGCCGGCTATTTAAAACACAGAAAACGCATCCAAACACGCAGCTGTGTGTTGGATGCATTTTGGATGCGATTGACGCAGCGATTTTGGATGCGTTTTTCGGATCTAAAACGATTTAACAAATGGATCCAACACACCGGGTGAACATACCCTAACAGCAACAGAGACAGGTCACACTCACAACCCATTCCCAACAGGAGGCAAACAAGACCTAGTGAGTCCTAGGGGTGCTTTCACACAGCACAATTTTGGTGCAGTTTTAACTGCGCTCCAATTAAACTGCCTTTATTACCAGCAAGCTTCTGTTACTTATCTAAACTGTTTGGAAAGTGAGTAATCAATCAGTGTGTCTGTAATCCACAAGACTTCAAACACCGTAATTGATTACTCACTTGAAACACCTTACTGAACAATTTAGACAACTGAAAGAAGCTTGCTGGTAATAAAGGCAGTTTAATTGGAGCACACTTAAAACTGCACCAAAACATGCGCTGTGTGAAAGCATCCTAAGGAGAAGTTGTACAGGTGCAGAACATTGATGAATAACCCCTCACACACCCACTTTCAATGTGGAGATGCAAAACAGCCACAGAGCCACACAAGGGGGATTTTACAAGTACAAAAATACAGATAAACAACCACTCACCCACCTACTATTCATGAGGGAGTGATTGGGAGTATTACAGCTGCACACAGATAAAGCTTCTATATTGATGTTAGATCCTCTATTGGATCAATGGTGTTTTTAAAGCATTTGCCACCCCTCTTAACACCCCACAGATACTACAAAAAGTCCAAAGATGAACACTTTATACAAATGTAAGCGTGGCTGCTGTGCTAATATAGAAAACTTCATGCCTCATCACGTTGTGCTATGTCACTGCCAAAGATCTTTCCCATTCTTCTGCTGACATCAGGTTGCTGGCGGTTGAGTCATAACCACTTAACCACTGCTGCAACCAATCAGTGGTTGTAATGGTCATAGTGGTCATGAGCAGACAGTGCCGTATATCACCAGAGGAAGGGGGGAAACAGTGTCCGCAGCGCTGGAAGGTTTGTGAGTGGCAAGGTTTGAATTTGTTTTATTCTCATACATAGTAACAGTTTAAAGTGAACTTGTCAGGTGCTTTATGCTGCCCTAGATGTCTGAGAAGCCAGGATGGTGAACGAGTGAGAGGAGCTGGACTCTGGAGATATATAGGTTTTATAAGAATAGAGGAGAGAAGCTGAGCTCTGTGGGGGGGGGAACTATAAGGGTTACATGATAAGGATAGAAGCAGAGCTCAGTGATATATAATGTTATCAGCATAGAGGGAGAGGAGCTGACATCATTGGATCTATAGGTATATATGAAAGAGTGAGGAGAAGCTGAGACTCTTGTGGAGTATATAGGGGTATATTATAGAAGCTAGAATCCTAAGCTCTGTGATATAGATGGTAATCAGTATAGATGATAGAAGCTGCGGGTCAGTGATAAATAGGGGAAATAAGGGTGAATAGGGAGGATGAGATAGCTGGGAGGGCTCCTGTGGATATATAGGGTTCTAACATACTAAGGCGGAGGGCAAGTCATCGCTGCGGCAGTGAGAACGACGTAAGTGTAACACTATCACACTATGATACAGCAGCTCTACTGTTGCTAACTAGGGAGTCGAATAACTATAGCATGAGAGCCGCTGAGCTCTGTGAATGAATAAAGGGGGGGTTAAAAGACACGATAGTGCGTACTGTCCGGCAGGGCTGCAGGATATATCACGACCTAGTTTAACACATCACGCGGTCGCTTAGACGTCAGACTCTCAGGGGCACACTCGTAAAATCAGCTACGAGCGCGTCCGGCATCTCAGCCAAGCTCACATTGTGTTAACATCTGACGTAAGGCTAGGTCGGGAGGGAGCAGCAGGGGGTCTGTTCTGGTTAGTTGGAAGTAAACGGGGGAATAGGTAAATGACCGATCGGGTTGGGCGCTCGGCTGTCGGAGTTAGGGTTCGTAGTGCGACTTTGTTTATAAGCAGTCACGGGTATGATCACATATTCGATGGCGGCGTGGCGCTTTTGATGTTCGCAACAGTATGTCAGGCACACTATAAAACCACTTCACTCGTTGTCGCGGCGTGCATTAGTCGACATGAGGCACTCCGGAACAGCAGTCCACGCTCCTCTTCGCAGGCTCACAGATCACTCAAGGTTTATACACAGAACGGCGTGTCTATGCCGAGCGGCACAGTGAAGAGATCGGTATCGGGGGTATAACAGTCTGATCAAGCGTCGCGCCGCAGCGCACAGTTCACACACGCGAAACACATCCTCTCGACGCGTCCGCTAGCTAGCACTGATCAGCTCACGGATCTCAGCCGCGGGCCGACGCGCGCTCTGTTGCTCACTCGGGTATATCGTTAAGAACTGCTCGCAAATCAGCCTCTCAGAGACCTCATAAACTTAGTTGGCATTCTGCGCTCAGACACTCAGCGGCGCCGAGATGCTAATGTTCGGCGTCATTGAGCACTATCGGGTTTACACTTGCACGCGGCGACGCACCATGACCACTGAGCAACACTCGGGATAAGGGGTCTGACTCTAGGAAAAGCAGATACTGATGGTGAAGCGGGCAAGTGTAACAATGGAATGGTAGCAAATGCACAGATATGTTAACAACATCAGCACGTTCGCTTCCTCCGCAGACTCTCAAGGTTGCTCTCTAGGTATACCAAAGCACTGCTGCGCGCCGCCATACGCACTGAGCAGCTTAGGTAACGTGTAACAGGGAGGCAGTACGGGGATGGTTCGAATGTATCATAATAGATGCAGAGGAGGAGACTTGAGCTCAGTGTTAATATCTAGGGTTTATTAATGCCAGAGGGAGACAGACGCAGGAGCATCAGTGATATATAGGGTTATAGATAGAGAGGAGGAGAGGTGTGATCAATTGATAGGAGGTTCAGAGAGGCTGAGCACAGTGATATATAGGTTATCAGAAAAGCAGAGAGAGCAGAGCTCTGTGAAATATAGGGTTATATGAAAGAGGGAGGAGGAGCTGAGCTCTGTGATATATAAGTTATATGATAGAGAGAGAAAGCAGCGAGACATCTGTGAAAATATAGAGTATATAATGATAGAGGAGCAGACAGCTAGAGCTCTGAGAAAGTAGGGTTAAATGATAGAGGGAAGGAGCTGAGCACGTGATATATAAGGGTGTAATAAGATAAGGAGAGATAAGCTTAGCTCTGGTGATATAAAAAGGTCTTAATATGATAGAGGCGATAGAAGCTGCAGCTCGTTGTGAATAACTCAGGAATTAACAGATGCGCGGCGAGAACCTGACCTCTGAGAAATATAGGGTATTAATACAGATATCGGGAGAGAAGCATGAGCTACATGTGGAAATATAGCAAATATGAAAAGAGAGGGAGAGAAGCTGAGAGCTCATTGGAAATATGAGGGTTTAATAATGCTAGCGGAGCGCAACTGATGCACAGTGCTAAAAGGTAAATCTAATAACGAGGCGCGACGCAGCGCTCTGGACTAAGATAGGGGTTAACATATGATAGAGGAATAATCTACCACGTGCTAACGAAATCGGATTATATGATGCAATGTGAGAAACAGCGACTTGTGAATATATCGGATATATAAGAAAAGCGGAGAGAAGCTGCCCTCTGTATGAAAATAGTGTTAACAGAACGAGTCCATACCGCTGTAGGCTCATTGCTCTCTCGGTAACAAAAGAAATATATTGTGATCGAGTGAAAATTAATGCTAAACCCTCCGAAGACAAACCTTGATAGCGACTCCGTTAATGTGGGTTTTCACCCTTATAAACACTTAGAACCGCATATTTGATTTTTAAGCTGCTAGCTCTAAGTGATCCCTAGAGGACAGCTCAATCATCCCCACCCCCGAGGCATTACAAACTACGTGGACTGAGATCTCCTGACTCTGGCCGCGCGACAATGCACAGACCATGCACTTCTCCACTCAGGCAGCTACTGACAATCTAATACCCTGCTTACCATGACACACACGTTCGACTGCTGGGAGCAAGTGTACCAACTCGGCATGTGCTGTCCATTCCTACTTACCGGTGCCTCTGAAAACTCCTTATGTAATTAGCCAAACAGTGCAAATACAATAAAAAAGAACAAAGAAACCTCCATCAGGTTAATGTGCAAATGAGGCAATACAAAAGCAAATTTGGTATCCTGCAGAAATTGTGTACCACTGACTCCCCCTCTGTTGAAAGGCAGAACGTACTTTACCCAGGCTAAGCACTATGTGGCACTCACAGGCTCATAACAGAACCAGACCTTTTATTTGACCAAAAGTGAGCACACTCTTGGGAAAGTGCCTGGTGATGTCAAGCCAACCGATGACCCATGATAAGAAAGTGCAAGACCAATCATACAAGCCCCCATTTAACTCAGCTGAAGGCAGGGCAAAATAAGGCATGAAATGACATCATGGTAAAACCCCTTTATGAGACAATAGGAGTCCTGCTTACCCTGTCCACATAAAGTGATTGACAGCTTTCCCTGTGTGTTCAATCCTATCTATTGTGTAGGTAAAGCAGCAGCACTTTCAGTTTCACTTTTAAAATTTTCTTTCCCTTTTACTCAGAAATTCAACATCAAATCATATAAACCTGCATACCTTATTACAAAGCTCAGATTCTCTCTCTTCTTATCATTTCCTGCTCCCACAATACAGTAGCACAAATCACCTGACAGGTTAGCTTAAAATGTATGCAGAAATAACATCTAAAAACTGGATATTCCCTCTTTAAAACAGTGTTATCGCCAAAAAGTCCCACCCTGGCTGCATCACCCCTTTTGCCCTCTTCAGCTCTGCATGGGATCAGAATATAGATTTACACAAAAATAACTTCTTTTCCTCTGAAATTCCACAAAAAATTTAACCAAATAAAATCTTTTCAATTTACAGTCCAAATCTACCAGTGAGAAATATAGCGATTAGTACTTGCGCTGAGTTGATTTAACATACATCAAAATTGAGAGACCAGAAGCCCCAGGAAGAAGTAATCGAATCATGTTACACACGGCGGTCTCTGTATACTTTATTTACGTACAGCTCCGCGTCATACGAGCGTTCTCTGGAGACATCGCAGAGAGCCCTAGACTGCATATCATAACCCCAAAAGGATGTTTGATCTACGAATATCAAAGGAAATGCCGTTGGTAGTACTACATCGTAAGAATACGAATTACACAAGATGCCTATCTAAGCCTTGGGCACTAAGTCCAGCCACCGGCAGAGAAGAACGAGTTATTGCACCAGTGAAAATGTGCAACATTTTCAACCACATAATAAAAATCCAACTTCCCCCATTCACGCTTCGCTCCCAGCGCCAGTGAGGTAATGTTCACTAAAGGTACCAGGTAGTGAGTTGTGCGTTTTGAATCATCTTCAGGGAATGGGATGTAAACAGCTAAGGCCACACAATTGGCAAAAATCGCCACTAAAATAAATATGTCAAATGGTCTGAAGACAAGGTTAAGGATAACAACTTAAGGGCTGGATGCAAGCGTTTAGCAGACAACAATTAATAATGGTACAATTTACTGTATGTACATGGTGAGATATCCTGAACATATAAGGCTAAGACTTATCCACTAGATAAATGGAACCAGACGAGAGCCTAAAAGTGGAGACCAATCTGCATCGGACTTCATTGGCCAGTACCCCGTGTAGGATACCGTACCCAAAAACTAGAATAGCTCATTCTATATAGTGGCATTTAAAAGAACATAAAATACCCAAATATTTTTCAAACAATGGGACACTAATGGGAGGTCTACGGATGAACCGATGCTACTATCATGAAGTCCAATAGCGAGAGAGCATCTGTAATTTTTTCACTTATACGGCGTGGCTAGAAACGTGGTGTGCACCTAACCTTTAGGCTAAATTGCCAGTAACGGGAAGTACCGCTTCCGCAATTACGCGTGTGCCCGGAGCGAACACCAGACTGGATCAATTGCGACACGTCACTTATTCTCTCCGTGCGCACAATATTGTACGCCCGGGAGAGGAGGCGTAATCCATATTTCCCACTATGAGAACTGTGCATTACCGTAATGACTGGGGAGCATTTTGCTTGTATTTGAGTGCAGTACACCGCAAAAAAAAGGGCGAAATGCGTCCCAATTTAACCCGTGTAAAACACGCCTCTTAAGCCGATTAGACGCGCGTTTGGGGTCAGCTGGCAAGTGCCTCAACCTCTTTGGTCCAGATATTATTCTATTATGGAGCTATCTTCCAGCTCTATGTGTATTATGACGTACAATACCATGTATTCATGTTAGGCATAATTCATTAGACTGAGTTCCTGTTTATCGGAATGATTATTTTTCCATATGCATATTAGCTGGTTTTAGTATGTAGTACTTATTATCTGATCTAAATGTGACAGAACTCAAGGGGAGGCCTTTTATCCATTTGTGCTACTGTATTTCAATTCTTTGTGTCAATTGGTTTTTATGAAAATCAGATTATTAATTTTTACGTTTTGAGGTTTTGTTATTTGCCGTTTATCCACCCAGCACATAAAAATGCTGGTTCAGCCTCTGTTTAGAGAATACACGGAACGGTAATTTTATTGTCTTTCCAGTGTTTTGCAGGAACAGGTTTGCGATTTGCCTCCTGCCGCCAACCCCTGAATTTGCAGCACCTTCCGCCCGAAAACGCTCGGGTGGAAGATGGGGCATGCTCTACTTTTAGGAACGCTACAACTGAAAAGCAGTCCAGCTGAAAATCATTCAGAGTAACAACTGGAAGCTGATTTTCTTTTAAAGTGTATGGCGATGGTTTCTTGTCGTTTTTCAGACCGTTTTCAAATCCGCAAAACCGTCTGAAAATTCGACCAATAAACCATGCTGTGTGGACGGAAACTAAGAAGTATTAGGGTGCTTTCACACGGTGTGTTTGTGACACTTTTGTGTTCTCGCGTATTTTGAGTGAGCGATGTTGTTTGTACAGGAAGGAACAGCAATTAATGCTGTACATTGCTGCACAAAAACGCGTAAAAAAACACGTCAAAAACGCACCATGTGAAAGTACCCTTAAAACGGTTAACTCAGTGCTAAAGGATGCACCTGCTCTGTTTATGACCTGCACACCTGAATTTCCAACCATCCAGATGTGCAGAGAACTGAAGCCCTTTTCACCTGAGATGTACACAGTGCATGGCCAGTGTCACTATGTGTGTAGGGGTCACAGTGCTGAATTATAATCAGTGGGGGAGCAATGGTTGGACCCTCTCATACAGAGAGTATATTCTAAATTGGAGTAATTACATAGGGTTTCATTAGCTAGGTTTCCCTTGAGTTTCAGAAACCTAGAACACTTGCTTTTGGAATGGGCCAGAACGTCTTAGGGTATGTTCACACAACTGATTTTGAAGCTGTTTTCGAAGCGGTTTTCGGAGCATTTCCACTCCCAAAACAGCATCAAAACCTCACCTGAAACACGCTTCTTCAGATGAGGTTTTAGACACGTTTCTGGACGAAGTTTTCAATATTGTTTCCAGCCATACAACTTAACAGCCAGGCTAAAAAATGCACCGAAAAATGCTCCAAAAACGCGTTAAAAAACGCACATAAAAAGACTTCTTTTTCAGCGTCCAAAAAAGATTCCATAGAAGCGTGTAAAAACCTTGTCGTGTGTGAACTACAGCGCTGTTTTACATAGGAATCAATTAAATGAACTGGGGGCGTTTGGGAGGTGTTTTGGATGCTGTTTTGGGCACGGAAACGCTTAGAAAACTGCGTCGAAAACAGCATCCAAATAAGCCGTGTGAACATACCCTAAGGCACTGGTGGGATATTTCCATTGCTCTGAACCTCTGGCACATTGCTTCTTCAGACATGTGTATTTAAATGCCATACTCTTCAGTCCTGTAGTGACTTCACACGTGGCACCTTAAAGGATACTTCCATTCTACTATACTGATACAGGCTCTCCGGATTGGGTTATTGAGAGACAAACAGAAAAGGGCACGGGCTGGTCTGTTGTTTGTTGAGCCTCCCCCTTGTTTTTTGCTCTTAGCATACTGCTGCCGTTTTTTCTGCGACAGGGATCCAACCGGCAGGGGCTCAGCGGCGCTCATATTCTGGGAAGCTTTGGCCTGTCTGGCAGCATCGATCGCAGCTTGCCAAGATAGGACTGTCTGCTTGGATGGTGCTGGACTCCTAGACTGGAGACTTGACCCGTCGACAGCAAGTGGAGGTCGCTTGCTACTTGCATAGTTCGCCCCTGTGAACAAGAGGACATGTTAGTTTTACATGAGACAAGCGTGCAGAAAATCAATCATAGACATGGTCATTATTCTGCTCACACACAATGGTTACTACAGACTGGCTTTATTAAAGGGCAGCTTCCGCCCCTACCTAATAGATATAATCAATTCCCTAAGGAGCAGTAGCATCGCATGCCAATAAAGTACAGGCTGTCCAATTACTTTCATGGATAAAGCCTCTATAACTGAATTTTATATTTTATCTATGAAATCAGATGCCAATCATGGATGTCAGGTGCCTACGAGGGGCAAGGGCAAGATGCAGGCTGATACCGCTATAGCTACCAGTAAGGTACTAGAAAGTATGGAAAGGGTGCTTACTAGAGCTTGATCAATGTCTGTAGAAGCTAAACCTATTACACGGCAATTGCCTAAATAGCAGCTCCACAATCTTCTTAGGAGCTTTTGCTTTATCAATGCTGCCAGGCAGCGCTGGGACAAAGTATTCAGGTGCCCTAGGCAAATAAGGCATGTACCGTCCCACCCATACCCCTTCCTGCCTGGAATGAAGTGGAGCCATAGGCAGTCGCCTACCCGATGTCCCGGCCCTGCTGCCAGGACGTCATGGAGGTGACGTGCAGTACCACAAATAGGGGTGACGTGCAGTACCACAAATATGGGTGACGTGCAGACCCACAAATAGGGGTGACGTGCAGACCCACAAATATGGGTGACGTGCAGTACAAGAAATCGCGGTGACGTGCAGTACCACAAATAGGGGTGACGTGCAGACCCACAAATATGGGTGACGTGCAGTACCACAAATAGGGGTGACGTGCAGTACCACAAAATAGGGGTTTGCCGTGAGTCCCAAATAGGGGTGACGTGCGCCCCAAAATTATGGGTGCTTTTGCATACCCAAAAGGGGTAAAGTGCATCCCACAAATAGGGGTGCGTGCAGACCCCAAATAGGGGTGACGTGCAGTACCACAAATAGGGGTGACGTGCAGTACCACAAGTGAATATGAAAGATGGCGGACTGACCCACTCAAATCGCTTCATCTGCTTTATGGTTTGACACATGCGGCCCCTTGCAAAAATGACTGAATCACTGCGCGTAGAGGATGTATATAGCAAATATCCGCAGCACAACAATAGGATTAGGTAAAAGTCATGAATTTTATTCATAAAATCAGAAAAATTGTTCTGCAAAGAAATGAACACAAGAAATGTGCACTGTGGAGCGCACACGTGACAAAGGTCAAGATAGGACTGAAATGTTGTGACCAGCTCCATTGCTCTCATTACAAGAATGGGGTCTACCCTAAAGAAGCAGGGAACAACCACATCACCTTTGAATTACAGAGAGGGGCACATTTATTATGGAAGCTGCGCCAGAATTCTGGCAGACATGCGTAACACCCTTCTGCGACTTGTGGCCTCTGTAAAGTGGCCGTGACTTTGCATGCGATGCTGTGCACCCAAAAAGCAGCACATTTTGCCGCAATTAGTGCCATAAAGTAAACCGACTAACAGATGGTGTAAAGTTAAACTAGACAGTATAAATATGTGCCAGATTTATTATTATTTATTTTAGAGTCCCATTAGTTCCAGGGTGGTGAACATTCAAAGGGGTTACATACATAATAAATGTCAAACAAGTACAAAGGTGACAATATGTGACTATCAACAGGTACAGAGGGAAAGAGAACCCTGTCCGCGAAGGCTTACAATCTACAAGGAAGGTGGGAAGAGACAGAAGGTGAGGGGCAGACATGTTTGTGGGGGGTGTAGTGACAGCAGGGTTATTGTAGGTTATACGCTCTCCTGAAGAGATGGGTTTCCAGGTTGCTTTTGAGGCTGGTGAAAGTGGGGGAGAGTCTGAGGTGTTGGGGCAGTGAGTTCCAGAGTATGGGGGAAGCACGAGCAAAATCTTGGAGACAGTTGTGTGAGGAGCTGATAAGAGGAGAGCAGAGGAGAAGGTCCTGTGAGGAGCGGAGATTGCGTGAGGAGAGATACTGTATCTGGAGATTAGGGCAGAGATGTATGGAGGGGAGAGGTTATGGAGAGCCTTGTAGGTTATGGTTAGCATTAACTGAACTTAAAGGGGATGTATCGCTTCCTTACTTCGGCTGATTCACACTTCTCTTAGCTTCCCAGCTCTGTGAATGCAGGGGCGTTTCTTCTCCTCCCAGCTGGATGACATCGTCCCCCCTTCCATGCTGGCCTGTGACTCCCCCCCCTCCCCTCTGAGTCCACATATCACTGTGTCTCTCCCTATCAGTCTTATTTTATAAGAGCTGTATACATACCACAGGCTGCATTCAGTTAATCTGAGCATGATTTCTCACAGTGGAGTGTATTACAGCTTTCTAAGAACGGCACAGATCTGCAGGTATGCAGTGAGAGTTAGGCACGGGGTCAAACTGTCTTTGTTTTCTCATTGTACATTCTGCTGCAGTCTGTTTCTGCTAGGTGTGGAACAGAAAAATGCTACGGCCCCTAACTCTGAGTCATTCTGTACAGCCCGTGAATCGACCCAGGGGCTGTACAGAATGTAAATGAGCTCTCAGCTAGTGAATTGCAAGGAGGAGGGATCAGACCCAATAAAATAACATAAAATAAAATAAATAAAATAAATAAAAACACAAGATAAGGGACACTGTGAGAACAAGGCAGCTTTGCTAATGACATCCAATTGCAAAGTTGCTTGTTTTCACTGTCCCCTTATTCTGAAGACCATTTAATGAAACGATAACACCCCTTTAATGCGCTGGGTAATGGGTAGCCAGTGAAGGGATTGGCAGAGGAGTAGCAAGGAGAGCGGTGAATAAGATGGGCAGTAGAGTTGAGGATGGATTGAAGGCGAGCAAGAGTGTTAGATGGGAGGCCACAGAGAAGGATGTTGCCGTAGTCTAGGCGGGAGATGACAAGGGCATGGACCACTATGATAAATGCAGCACATTTTAGGAATTTCTAGTCTAAGGGCCACATGTATGAAAACTGTCTAGGTCTAACACTTTGTGTTGCCCATAGCAACCAATCAGAGCTCCGCTTTTATTTTTTCAGGGCACTATATGAAATGAAAGAGGAGTTCTGATTGGTTGCTATGGGCAACAATGAAAGTCTTACACCTAGACAGTTTTCATGCATGTGGCCCTAAGTTTACACTGTCTAAGTATTAGATAGTGTTTATAAATCTGCCTCGGCGTGGCTCCTCTTTTCATTAGGAGTTCCAAGGGAAAACCAGAGGTCATTTGGACTTTTGCTGCTATGGAGACAGTCCTGTTTAAGACAGTTACAGTAGCCCATCATACCAACAAGAGTACGGATACGGACTCAGCAACCAGCTGGAAAGATCCATCCGGTGACTACCTGCCTCTGTTCAGATATACAGCACGCTGACACTACAGAGACTCTGAGAACTACCTTGAGATGGGCTATACACTGACACTGGACTAACCACACACTAGTGAACTAATCATCTGCACTTTATATCGGCTATAAGCTGATACTTCCACCGAGCATATACCTTATGTACTCCGCACTAGTGGACTCGTCATCAGAAGCTTCTCCTCTCAGAATTCATTTTCCTAATTTTTACTATATTGATTTCATTAAAATTCTTGATTCTACCTACTTCTCCTTGGTGCACGGTGGATACTTACTATACACGGACCTGTGGACCCTTTGGGCCCTTTCCACTGAGCACCCTTGCCTCTAAACAGGGCGCAATAGCCTTTTTACTTCTCATACTTAGAAGATGGTCGCCCAGCTTTTTTATCTCATATGAAATACCTAAATTACAGATATGACACAAAACAATATTTGTTCAATAGCCGAACATTCAGGATTCATGTGACATTCCCCACACAAATGAAATTAATAGAATTAATATTCTATGTTTTTTCAGATCGAGTAAAGAAAAAAATACGCAATCACCTTGTAATTTGCATTTCTAAAGCAGACATCAGCACAAGCCTAAAAATGTGAAAAAATGTGGAAGAAAACATGGCTCTAATAAGAGGAGCTGTCAATTAAAACAATAGAAAAGAGCTGGGATCAAGGACTGGTGCGGGTCAGAAACGCGTCAGCGTACAACCACAAGCATTCCTGCCTTTCTGTTTGCTGTTTATTTGCATTAATAAAGGGTTGGATTTTAACCTGCTGGATCCCTAATGTTCTTGTGTGAAGGACTTTATGGTGATGTACGAGTATGAGCTATGACCGCCAGCTCTGCAGGATATACCGACTGTCGGCACCGCAGGAATGGGGGACCATTGCTGTGGAACATATAATTTTTTTGCTTTAACAGAAGCAAACTCCTTCAAGATGGAAATCCAACATGGAGCGGGGGAGAGATTTTGGCTGTTCCCAGTTGCACATAAAATAAAATAGAAGATTTCTAAAAGAAAAAAATTCAAGATAAAAAAATATGCCCTGAAAACAGAAAATGCACAACAAAACAAATGGGCGGAAACAGGAGTAAATGGTTCTCATAGAAATAAGCAGAAAGAAATGGGAGTTGCATATTGCCAAATTAAAAGGTTACTGTGGGGTAAGAAAAAGCAATCATGGAGAGTAGAGAATTGGATGAATGTGATATACATGCATGAATCTCCAATCTGCATTGAATGATGCTGGACTGGTTTGGTGCCGTTCTAATGAAACATATAGGGCTACATGTATGAAAGCTGTCTAAGTCTATGACTTTCTTTGTCACCCATAGCAACCAACAAGGGCTCCCCTTTAATTTCATATAGTGCTCTGAAAAAATTAAAAGGGGAGCGCTGACTGGTTGCTATGGGCAGCAAAGAGTCGTAGACCTAGACGGTTTTCATACATGTCCCCCATAAACACAAATTTATGTCCAGACCCTCTTTATCTGGTTAGGGGATAACAATTTTTGAAGCCTCCTTTTATAATAAAGCCCCTCTCAAATCACAGTAATTAGATCAAAAAAGGAAACATTGAGAGTATAGGGTAAAAATCTATAACATTTTATTATCATCACTTAAAAGATATGCACATACAACATAATCAAAAAAAGAAAGGATGATGGTGAGGAAAAGACACGACTCACAAACAAGAACAAAAAAGGACAAGGGTCAAAATACAATCATGTTAGATTATATGGGAAGTAAGGATAAATTATATCCTAGGAGCATCAAAGGGATGTTCCTATTTAGGCTCCAAAATGCCCCCAAATATCGATCAGCCAAAAAAGGTATGTCATGAATATATGTCATGAAGTCAAATATGCCAAATATGCATTATAACGTAAGTAGACATGACCTTACCAATAGGTGTTCGGTATTGACCGTGCTTGCCGTCCCTTTTTTTTTTTTTTTTTTTTTTTTACGTACGTTTCGCAAAGTTGTGCTTTTTCAAGGGGTACAGGAGTGGAAGATACCTATCTAACTTATATAGTGCCGCGTCTCTTAACGGGATATCACGGCGCATGCGCCGCGTTCGAAGGTCGAGGACCCACTGCCCCACTTCGGCAATCCAGCGCACCCGCGCATGCGCGGAGGTTAATACTTCGGACATGCGCAAAGGCATTTAAATGGACGCCGAAAGTAGGGAAGGGATCCCAGCCCACCGGCGCATGCGCACCATCTCACAGAGCGGATGGGAGGCTGCTTTAATTATGCAGTTTTATCTCAGAAGTGTCAACCAGTTTTCCGGAGTTAGTATTGAGGTAAGTATAAGGATGTACATTTATAATATAATACTGCAGAGTAGCAGCAATAGATGATTACATAAATAAAACATTACCCAAATACAGAAAATACAAATAATATGATGATAATATAATATTATATTGGCATTGTAGCCCGGAGGGTTTTTCAAATTTCATTAGATCTTGGGGCCCATATGAGAAGTTTTCCTAATCAGGAAAGTCCAATCCAAGATAACAGCCATAGATGAATAGAAATACTGTAAGATGGAACAAACAATTTATAAGGAAAAAATATAAAATTTAAAAATAAAATGCTAAAACATAACACAGAGCAAGTAGAAAAGGGATCGGAAATAGATTATCGTTGTGGAGAAAAAAGGAAAAGTATATATAGATGTATTTATATACAAATGCCTAGGTTTCATATCGAGATTTAAAAGCCCCCATTTTTGTTGATGATATTACAAAAAGGGGCAAATTAAGTTTCTCATTTAATCCAAAGGGTGTCATTGTTTTTAAAGTAACGATCCATTTACTTTCTTTTTGTTCTAAGGCCTATTCACATCACCACCCTTTTTCCCCAAATGTACCAAATCGATACCAAAAATTTCAATTTGCTGGGGTCACAGCCATGATATTTTAGGAAGTGCCTAGGGTGTTTTTTATTTGGGATACATCCCCCACTTGTTTAGCCATTAAGATATCTCGAATATGTTTCTCGTTACCTGATTTTTGCTCCCGGCTGTTATCCCAATTTATATTTTGGAACAAGGGGCATTGTGCCAATTAAATAACGTTCTTATTTATTAATGTAATATAATGTAATATTTTGAAATCAAAGGGTTCCATCCGATGTTTTGAATTTATTGGTACGGAGCCCTATTAGGGCATGCGACACAAATTGCCGCATGGAAAAAAACCTTTTCTAGGTCCACGAGTACTAAATGGATTGCGATGTATTGCAATATGGTGACTTTTGACTAATTGATCTTTTAGATTTGGTGATCTCCTGGATGTCATTAATTGGATATTCAGGTATCTCCTTAGCCAGGATCGGATCTGTTTTCAAACCCCCCAGTGTTTGGATAGAATCCCCGTAAGTTAGACCATTGTTGGTTATATGTGGTAATAAATCGAAAATTTGTGTCTGATTTTTCTCTTAGTTTGTTGCAGAAGTTGGTTTCTAGTTTTTGTTCTTGCCGTTTATAAGCTCTTTTGATACTTCTCTTGCTGTATCCACGTTCTACAAAACGTTCTTTGAGGTTACTAGCTTTAAAATTTAAAATTTGGATTTTTGGGGAAAAAATGCGTCGCATGCGTAAGAATTGACCCGGTGGGAATGGCTCTAATAGTGGCTGGGTGATGGAATGTGAAGCATGGAGTAATGAATTAACTGATGTAGTTTTTCTATAGACATCGGTTTGAATCTATTCTCCCTTTTCTATCTCAATGGTCACATCAAGAAATTCAACACTTTTCATGTCCGATTTAAATGTCAGTTTAATATTGTATGGATTATCATTTAAATCTGACATAAATTTAATTAGTTGGGAAGATGAACCGTGCCATAGGAATAGCACATCTTATGTATCTTACCCAACATTGAACATGCCCCAGTTACATCATCATTAAAGATCTGTCGTTCCCCAAAATCCCAAAAACAAATTGGCGTACGATGGGGCACAAGCTGCTCCCATCGCCGTTCCCTGGCACTGGACATAGAAGTTGTCTCTAAACACAAACAGATTGTGTGTCAGGACAATACCGATCACCTATTGGTAAGATCATGTCTACTTACGTTATAATGCATATTTGGCATATTTGACTTCATGACATATATTCATGACATACCTTTTTTGGCTGATCGATATTTGGGGGCATTTTGGAGCCTAAATAGGAACATCCCTTTGATGCTCCCAGGATATATTTATCCTTATTCCCATATACTCTAACATGGGTTGTATTTTGACCCCTTGCTTTTTTGTTCTTGTTTGTGATTCTTGTCTTTTCCCCACCATTTATCCTTCCTTTTTTTGATTATGTTGTATGTGCATATCTTTTAAGTGATGATAATAAAATGTTATAGATTTTTACCCTATACTCTCAATGTTTCCTTTTTTGATCTAATGTCCCCCATAAAGAAGATATCTGGAAAAACCAATCACATTCTGTATCTGGGGAAATGTGAGCTGTGCCTCATGCTGATATAACGCTGTTCACACATAATTCCCACAAAAAAGCTACTGTGCATATGCAGAAGAGCCAGCGCACACCAAGCAGCAGCTAACGGGAGGTGCACTCCCCATGGCTAGACATTACCACACCTACTATCCTGTGTCCCTGAAAATAAGACAGTGTCTTATATTAATTTTTGCTCCTGAAGACGCGCTAGGTCTTATTTTTAGGAGATGTCTTATTTTTCCATGAACAAGAATTTACATTTATTTCATGAACAAGAATTCACATTTATTGTTGAACAAAAAAACTTCTGCAATAAAATTGGGTATTTTATACCTTCTTCTATATATAAACCTTGGAGTTCTGCGCTATATAGGACCTGTTCTCTGATATTGGCTTATTAGTAAGCCATTTCTACTCGGCTATGGTATATAAACATTTATTCAAAGACGGTCATGTCATCATCTTCTGGAACATTAACATAACTCTCCAAACCCTTAATTTCATGGTGAAGTTCTTGTGACTCCATTTTTTTTTACAATCAGTGGCCCCAATCTCTCATATCTAGCAATGGCACTTTCCATAAATGAGCACCTCTTGTCCAGATACCGTTAGGATATGTTCACACAGCGTATTTGCAGCGCGTACTTCGGCGTGTAATTGCGCTGCAATACGCCCAAAGTACACGCTGCAAATAGGTTAAAACCACAGCACCCATTGAGCGGGTGAATGGGGCCAGGCCACTATTAGGACAGCTGAAAAAAATTCTGCAACAAATCTACCACATTTTAATGCACCCTTTAAAAAAAGCTGTATTTTCTCCATGATAAGAGACGCGGGGATGTGATGTTGGCCATCAGGGGTGATCCAGTATTAAGATTGTTGTCAATAAAATTTATTAATCTATTTCAAAAGCCATCTGTAGAAATTAGATTTATATAAATTTTAAAAGCCTTCCAAGTAAATCCTCTGTGGCAGATCTTTATCCACATGGATACCACTGGCACCACTAACCATCATGCATAAAGCTCTATGAGATACATACATGAACAGGTAAGTAGCCAGCACTGCTATTGTGAAGCAGATTTCCTTTGCGTCCCTAAGGTACAGTAAATAAGATGTTGCATTGAAGTCCTTTAATGACCTTGGCTGGGATCATGTACCTGATATACTTAGGACTGGAACATTGGTTTGCATCCAGGAGTATGACAACACCTAATAGCTAAATCTAACTATATGGAGCCAAAAGAACACAGCCATATCTACGCAGGGCAGAGGTCAACCAAGCCAGCAATAGGCGGAATATAAATTCCTAAAACTTACAGCATACGAGTATGCAGAACAGCATGACCTAATCGACCTTAAGAGGACCTGTCACTATGAAAACACCATCTAATCTACCGACTTCATGTTATACAGCAGGAAAAGCCGGGCAGATTGATATAAAGTTTTGTGGGAAAAGATTCAGGACATCCTATAACTTCCTGGGCGAAAATCCTGCTTATTGTGGGCTTACAAGTCTAGTGAGCAGTCTGACTCAGTGACTGACAGCTTTCCTTGTATGAGTATGCATATAGAGATAGCTGCCAGTCACAGATTAGGACCGCCCATTTGACACCTTAGCCATTAATAAAAAGAGATATAAATTAGAGAAAATAATTTTTTATAAATTTTTCCCCCAAAACAAACATGTCAATCTGCTCTGCTCTATAACATGATGCCATCAGATCGGACTGCTTGTTTATTGTGACAGGTTCCCTTTAAATCCAAACATTTATTAAGAGAATAAAAAAGTGTTTTCAACATCTGTCATTTAAAAAAAGGCAGCAAAGTTGAACTGTGCAGTGAATATCTGTAGTAAAACGTCCATCTTTTGAAGCCCGCTGCAGTTCTACCAAACCTCCGCTTCCCTTATCCATTACAATTGTGTTATAGTCATATGCCATCTGCAGCGCCCTGAACCAAAGGCACCCAATTTGGTGTTTTTTCTTTTTTTTTTTTTAGGAAATTTTTGGGGTTTTTCTTTGGAATAAAGGTGTTTTTTTTGGGGGTGTAATAGTGTTATGATTTAATTGTTTTAAAATTTTGGATAAATTTTATGTAATTTTTGGTTTTTAAAATATTTGTAATTATTGGGGGGGTGTGGTATATGCATATGCGTGTATATATGTTGAAAGGGCAGCAGCGGGGAAGGGGTCTGGATTAAAATATTATATATTTATTTTATATAAAATTAAAATATATTTTATATATATTACTTTACACGGCATCGCCGGGAAAACCCGTTTTGCATGTCCCCAAGGTAAGGACCTGGTGAAATAAAAACATTAGATAGGTTCCACTGCACATGGTTCCAGCCATTCAGGACGCTTTTTTTAGGAGTGAAAACATTTTGGATCGGTCTACTCCCATTTCCCGGGCCAGGGTTTACCGGGGCCTTTTTACTTGGGGCTGGGTGTGGCTGCAACTCTAGTCTGGGCATTTGGCTGGAGAGCTTTACACTGGAAGAGACCAGTGGCTGCTACACCACTGAACTTGGCTAAATGGTGTTAGTGAGGTAACTATGCCTGTATTAGTAAGCGCTTAGACAAGCAGGAGTTTTGTTTTGGTTATTTCGATTTTTTGTGCTTATTGTTGCTGCACATTTGTTTTTCCTAAACTAAACATACGGGTAGAACCGTTTGTACCCCAGAACTGCCTCTATCTCTGTATTCTTTATATTTAAAAAAAAAATTAAAGGGGAATTCTCACCACATTGATTAGCTTTAAACACGTAGACAAAGTTACATAAACAAGATGATTACCAAAAACATTGCTTTATTGATTTAGCTTTATTTCAGGGCTAGAGCAGATCTTATATACTCCTTGTGTACACAAGCTTCTCTATGTTACCAACCACCTCTTTGTGGTCTAGCAGCCCTAGCTGGGATGGTGATGTCACTCACTGCTGTGTCTTATCAGCAGCACAGGAGCTTGTTTATCTTTCTTACTGAAAAACTTTAACCCTTTAGAGCTCTTTAGAGCCTTGTGCCTTGCTGCTAAAATGATTCGCCATCAATTGCACCAGGCAAAGTATCAATGGGAAAATAGAGATAGCAAAACAAGCTTATAACCAATTGACAAAATATTATACCGTTACAAACGAGACCTGGAGTGTGAATGAGAGTTTAGTCTCAGCTGTACAAGACAATCCTATAGAACCAGAACAACCTGGATTATATATGGAGTTTGTCAGAAATGGCGATGCCAGATTCCGGCTACGATTTTTACTGAACATAGCAGAGTCTCCAAGGATCTCCAGCCATATTCCTTATAAGCCTAAGATTAAAAGGGTACACAAGAGACAACACCAAACTACCAAATCTGATATGAGATATAGGTATTTGACAAAACCCACGATAGAAAGATAATCAGAACTTGGTTATACTAATACATTAAAGAACCAAACTACTAGAATGTATAAACCTAGGATAAAGATAAAATATAACTTTTATTATTATAACCATTTAATAAATACCTCAAGATTAGATACCCTAGAAATATCCCTAAACAAACTAAAGCTGCCTATACAAAAATGGGGAGATCGCCCCCATAAGGGCGCCCCCAATCCAGAACATAAACTGCCAAACCCCTAACTTACAAGATACACATAACAGGATACATATTACAAATCCTCAAAAAAAAGACATGTGTGCCCGTCACCTCCTGTCTCTTTCCCCTCTTGTAGATTGTAAAGCCCTCGCGGGTCAGGGTCCTCTCTCCTCTGCGTGCCAATTGTCATTATCCCTTATCACTGTACAGTTATGAACTTATTTTAAAAAAATGTATGTAACCCCTTCGAATGTACAGCGGCCATGGATCAATGGCGTTAAAATAACATTAATAGTCATATAATTTTCACATACAATAGGATGCGGGACAAAAAAAAAAAAATGAGACAAAAAAGTGTCAAAAGGTGAAAACACTTTTAAGTATGAAAAAAATCTCGAAAAAAACCATTAAAAAGTTCCGAGCGTTTCCCTCAAAATTTTGGGGGGTTATTGGGAAACCTGCAAATTAATTTCTGATGCAAGAAATTACATAGCAACTTACACCCTTGTTGACAAAAAAAAATGAATGAGGAAGGTATATAGAAGGGCCCCGGGTTATCGGAAAAATGGACCCCTTCAAAGGGCATTGTTGATGGGGCAGACTGCAATAGCTACACAAGGGATCGAGATATTTCATCAAAACCTCTTCAATTGTTGTAGGTATTATTCATACATATATGCATAATACACACCAGGGGCGTAACTATAGAAGCCAGGGCCCCAAAGAAAACTTCTGGATGGGGCCCCCTACTCCCCCCCCCCCACATTTACCGCCCGCGCCTCCCTGACCACGACCATGTACCAGGACATGTTGTTCGGTAATGTAGATACTACAAGGAGCAAATCCCTCACCATACATATCACCATCATACGGCTACCAATCAAATCCACTATGCCAAAACCCCTATTACCACTAACACTACTTCATATGGACCTGATTATACCGCCAGACATGACCACAAATTACCACCACATAGTGACAGAATAATAACCCTACACTATTACTGATAAGTACACAAAGACCAATAGTACCGCATATAGTGACCATATAGTGGTATGTACTAGTGTACACAGGCTCTGCAGACTGTATATAACCACCATACAGTGACCATATAGTGGTAGACCCCAGTGTACCAGCCTAGCGTTTAACCACTACAGTGTCAATAATGGTAGATGCAGTGAACAGGCTCTGAGATGTATATTACCTATACAGTGACCTTTATAGTGGTAGACACCAGTGTACACAGGCTCTGCAGACTGTATATTACCCATACGTGCCCATATATTTGGTAGATAGCCAGTTTACACAGGCTCTGCAGACTGTATATTACCTCCATACGTGACCATATAGTGGTAGATAGGCAGTGTACACAGGCTCTGCAGACTGTATATTACCCATACAGTGACCCTATAGTGGTAGAACCATGTAACAGGCTCTGCAGCTGTTAAAACCACCATACAGTGCCTATAGTGGTAGCACGTGTACACGCCTTGCGACATATAAGTGATTACAGTGTAGTTATATCTTGTGACTCACAGGTGACGTTTCTCTGACGAGTTGTTGACTTTCCCCTTTGTTCTGCATCCGGTCCAGACCGCCATGATGACTTCTCCTGGCTACTCGTCCCTGCAGATTTAGACACAAATATCTTAGAATCCTGACTTTTCCAGCACCTGCCCCCTGGCTTTTATGGGGTCCATTTAGGCAGGCAGGGTTTAGGTAGCTTAGGGAGCCATACAGGTAGACAGGGGTTAGGTGGGCTATAGGGGCCTTTATAGATAGGGTTTGGTAGCTAAAGGGGGCCCTCTTATAAGTAGACAGACTTGGGGGGCTATCTAGGTAGGCTTGCGTTTGGGGGCTATAGGGGCTATATAGGCTGACAGGTTCACAGTAGCTATAGGGCTATTAGGCAGGCAAGTTGGGGGGGGTCTAAAGGCAAGCTGGGGGGTTCTAAAGGCAAGCTGGGTGGGTCTAAAGGCAAGCTGGGGGGTCTACAGGTAGGCTTAGGGGGTATACGGGCAGGCTTAGGGGGTATACAGGGAGGCTTAGGGGTATATACAGGGAGGCTTAGGGGCTGTATAGGCCGGCTTAGGGGGCTATAGGCAGGCTTAGGGGGCTATAGCAGGTTAGGGGGGCTATAGGCAGGCGGGGGGGCGTATAGGCAGGCTTACGGGGGTCTATAGGCAGGGTGGGGGCGTATAGGCGGTTAGGGGGTCTATAGGCAGGCTTAGGGGGTCTATAGGTAGGCTTAGGGGTCGTATAGGCAGGCTGGGGGGCGTATAGGCATGCTTAGGGGGTCTATAGGCAGGCAAAATAATTAACAGTTTACTTACCTCGGTCCACGCTCCCCCGATGCGCCGCTTGCTCCCCCTCTGTGTTCCCTGCAGCCTTGCGCTCAGCGCGGGCGGCGCGCTGATATGATGTCACCGCGTGCGCCCACGTGATCACAGAGCGCCGGCAGGGGGAAGTAGCAGAGCGGAGCGATCGGCGCTCCATTCTGCTACCGCCCTGTAGCGCTGCCTCTGAACGCTTGGGCTGGAGGGCCCGGGCGTTCAGAGGCAGCATGCGCCGGGCCCCGCAGCTTCGCGGCCGCCCAGTGAATGTTAAGTTCACTGCCCGGGGGGCCCCGGAGCGGCATTACCGGGGTAGCGGACGCTATAGCAGCTGCCGGGCGGGACCCCCTGAGCGCCCCGGGCCCGTTGAAACTGTACCCTGTTACCCTGGTAGTTACGCCGCTGGTACACACAATTCATACAAAAACCCTGATGAAAACCAAAAGAAGCCACCCGCAGCATTTATAACAAGAAACCGTGATACGGCTCTCATAATTTTCTGTCAGATTAATATTTAATCCTTAACAAAATCAAAGAACTGAGTACATGTCTCCTCTGGTATACAAGTATGTGCTAAACTCTGGAGACTATGTACAAAGCAGGCTGCTGGGACACCAGTCATCAATCATTTATCTATCTCTCCTCCAACACTGGCAGTGTACACAGGAAAACCTGAAAATTAGACTTCTATCAAGGAGGGGCTTGATCTTGAGAAGGGAGCGGTCCACTAATTACAGGTACTAGGCCCCGGTGTAAGTTGGGGCACAAAGACAAGCAAAATGCACAAGTATGGACGAGAGCAATTTAAGGCTATGTTCACACGGCTTATTTTGGGGCGCATTTCGCCACATATTGCGAGCGTACTGCGCGCTAATACAAGTGAAATGCGCCCCAATCATTACGGTAATCCACAGTTCTCATAGAGAATACGATCGTATTGGACGCGCGGGTAGATAATTGACATGTCATTTATTTGCGGCGCGAAAGCGAGTAATGCATGTCTATGGGGATAGCGGCTGTGCTGCCCCACCGCCCCCCGCCTCGTGAGAGTACGCGCAGAACAGCGCAACTCCCGAAGACCCGGCGTAATTGTGGGGCGTACTGTACGCCCCGCAATTAAGCCGTGTGAACATAGCCTAAAAGTTAGTACAATTTGAAACACGGTCCTTGAATTTTAGGGCGACATGTATGAAACTTGGCACCGACAAGACAGTTCTAAATCGAGAACGAGGAGTGTAGAATGTCCTAGAATGTATAAAATAGTGTTGTGTGCCAAACTTTGTCCCAGCCATGGTATGGTGCATTCAAAAGTGTGACTACTCATACATCTGTCGGACAGGGCTGCAACTGTTTTTTTGGCTCAAAGTCCCCCAGAAAACAGTCCCGTTCATACATGTCATCCTAGGGTATGTTCACATGATGCGGATTTTGGAGCGTTTCTGCTCCCAAAACAGCATCAAAAAAGCCCTAAGTTCCTTTTCATTGATTCCTATGTAAAACAGCGTTGCAATTCACACACAACAAGGTTTTTACGGGGGTTTTAGGCGCCACTTTGGAAGCTGTTTTGGGCATTGAAAAAGAAGTGTCATGTCAATTCTTGAAGCATTTTCAGCACTGAAAATCCCCATAGGAATCAATAGAAAGCTTTACAACCACAACCTCATCCAAAACCTCCTCGCCTTCTTAGACGCATTTCTCGGTGTGTTTTGGAGCGTTTTTCAGCACGGTTTGTGAACTGGTTATTAATTTGGATGGGTGAAAACAGTGTTGAAAACCTCACCCAAAACCTCGTCCAAAAACACGCTGAGAACCTGAAAACCTCATCTAAAGAAATGTGTTTCAGGCGAGGTTTTGGGTTTCCTTTTTGACGGGGAAAAAAAAGCTTTTAAAAATTTCCCAAATACCGGGGAAAAAACCTTTGGGATTTCCCCGGCCCCAATTTTTTGACCTAAATTTTTACGCCCCAATTTCCTTTGGAATCAAAATGGGAGTTTGCATTTTTACCCCCCTTGGACCCTTTGGGGGCCCCTTTTCCGGGGCCGGGGGCCCCTTTAAAGGAAAAAGGAAAAAAAAAAAAACCCCCCCCCTTAAACTGGATTCTTATGACCCCCGGGGGGGGAAAAAAAGGAGGCGTTTTCCATATTTTATAAAACGTAATTACCTAATAGGGGCGAAAAAAATTTCGGCGTTTTAAAGGGTTTGCAATGTGGAAAATTTTGGGCCCCAAAAATAATGTAATTCCCTTTTTTGGGTATTTTCACAGGGGGCGTTTGTGAAATTTTTAAACATTAAAAATTTGCCCCAAAACGCCCCAAAGGGGCCCCGGGGCATGGTTTTTTAAAAAGTTTTTTGGGGCAAAAACCAAACCCTTAAAATTTTTAAATTTTTTAACCTTTAAGGGGGAAAGGGAATCCACCTTTTGGTTTTCTTGCCCCCGCCCCCACCCAAAGGACTGTGAAAAAAACCCCAATAGGGGGTTTTTTTTTTTCCTCTCGGGAAAAAGGGGGCGGAAATGGGGGGTGGGGGTTTTAAAAAATTGAAAGTAAATCACAAACGGGGGCCAAACTTTTTGTTTTAAGAAAGAAATTTTGTCTGGGTCCTTTTTGGGTCCAAAAACATGGACCCAAAACCCACGCATTCAAAAAAGGACCCCTGTGAACTCCCTTAGTTTTTTTCTTTTGTGGGGGGGGGACCCTTTTTTGGACCTTCTCATAAAACCCGGGACCTCAGTGAAAACTACTACCTGGGGCTTTCCCCTTTATTGCAAAAACCCATAATTTATAGGAAGATGAGGACAACAGGGCCCTTAATCCCTTAGCCTAAAAGTTTTAATTTCTAAATAAAAAAGAACAGGAGCTGTAGGGCCACTTTTGTCGGGAAAGGGGACAGGGGTTGGAGCATTTTTTTGTTTGATTTGACAGAGACCTTTTCAAATTAAAACTTTTATGAGCACCCGGGAAAATCTATTTTAGAAAAAATGCTTTTTTCCCAGTAAGAGGAAAGTCCCAGGTGCTGACTATGCTACACATGTGGTACTTACCTGAGGAATGGGCTTCGGCTTTACTGTAGATGTAGTTATTAATTGGCGAAAACTAGGGACAGATTATAAAGAGGGCACAAGCCCTAGGCCTTTCATCACCTTGAGGCCATAAGGGGCTTCCACAACCCACCGACCCTGATAGCTGATCAGTGGTCCATAGACTTCTGTGGTGAGGCCACTCCTTCTAAATGTGGCTAGAGGTCACATAAGGTTTGGTCCCAGACCCTCGGGTTTTTTTCCCCCGGGCCTTCCCCAAAACCTTAAAAGTCCCCCCCCGGGAGCCCCCTTTTCACCCCCGCTCCCCGGTCTGTTCATCCTTCACGTGCCAGCTCCAGTCAATCCCCGGGCCCCCAAAGGTCAACTGCAAATTCCTCTCGGGCCTTGTATCGGCTCCCACCTGTAAAGGGGTGAAATGATGAACTTTCCCACTGTTTTCCTTCTTGGTTGAAACCCCATGGGACAGCCAGGAGTGAACGGGAGCATCCTGGAGGTATGAGTCTTCTCATCTAATATTATTAAATCCCCGGAAAAGAGCATTGACCCGGCCGGAAAACCCCCCTTTTTAAAGGGGGAACCCCGGGGAATTGTTTCGGTTTTTGTTTTTTTTGCTTTTGGTTGATAATGCAGGTTGCACACCACAAATCACCAGAAAAATGGGAAATTTTTATTTTAAAAACACGGGACAAAGGCCAAATTTACATTCAATGACCTATTCCCAGGGGGGAGGTAATGCAAGCCCCATTTGAAAAATTGGTTAAAATTTAAAACGGGTCAGTTTCAGGGAAAAGGGGGCAGTTGCTTCCATTTGGTTTGAAAACTCCCCGGGTACAAAAAACAAACCCCTTTGGGGAAAGCACCAGTTCACCCAGTTTGTAGAAGAGCCAAAATTTAAAAACAGGGGGGGGAAGGCCCTGCACAAATGCAAAAATACTGCCCAAAACCTTTCCCCTTTTTCTGTATCCATGAAGGGGGGCGTTTTGCACATTAAAAATTCCCTTTTTGAAAAACCCTTTATTTTAGGGGTCCCAAATTTAAATTTTGGGTTATTTTGGGTGCAACCATGCGGGCTTAACCCAAAGGATGACCTCTTTACTATTTGTTTGGGCGGGCTGCTGCACATTTAAAGGTTTTCCCAATTTAAAAAAAGGGGCTGCCCACCCTTTGCCCCCCCAGTATCCCCGGGGCCCAAATTTAATTTTGGGGAAAAAATACCAAAAAAGGGTATTAGTTGATATTTTGGCCCAAAATGCTCAAGTAAAAAGCCCGGCGCCCAGGGTTTTTTGTCCTGGAGTTCCTACACAAACCCTTTAAACAAAGCAATTTAAAAGGTTTTGCGACATATTTAGAAACGATAATTTATTTGTGACTCAAGAAAAACACAGTGGGCCTAAACTTATCGAACCCGTTTTTTTAAACCGCGTTTTTTCCCTTTTTTTTGGGTTTTGGCAGAAATTGAAACAGCATTAATTGTTTGTCCCCTTTAACCCACAAAAACGCTTTCAAAAACCCCTGTGGGGAAAACCCAACCCCAAAACCACAAGACTTAAAAAAAGGGGTTTGTTTTATTGAAAAAACCTTTTCTCAACAATTTAGACAAATGAAAAAAGGGTTTTTGCGGGTAAAAAAGGGAAACCCTTAAATTTGGGAAAGCAAAAGTTAAAACGGGCCCCAAAACTGCGCTTTTGAAAGCACCCTAGATTGTTTTTCACATGATCCTATTAAGAGCCACTGGCCATTGCAGGATACAGAAACAAAAAAGTTGAACATAAAAAACAGGAAACATTTTTTGCACCCCAGCTTTTGGATTGTGTTAAATAAACACTTTTACTCTTATGGCTTTACAGCGGTGCTCACAATAAGGCTATGTTCACAAGGCTTAACTGCGGGACGTAATTACGCTGTGTGGCCGGGGGCGGGGAGGGAGCCGGCAAACCCCGCCGGCCCCATAGGGCTTTCATTAACTAGCGGGCGTGTATACGCCCCTGGTAATTTTACATGTCACTTATTTCCCCCCGGGGGATTCGGCCCAGCCGGGAGAGGGAGACGAATCATGTTAACTATGAGAACTGTGGAAATTTCCGTAATGGAAATGGGACCTTTTCAGCCCGTTTAAATTTTTGGGAAATCCGGCAGGGAGTTACGGGGCTTTAAATACGGGCCAGTTTTAAGCCGTGTGAACATGGGGCCCAAAGGTTCTTTGGGAAAAAGGGATTATCTCTTAAGAAAAACTTAAATTCCATATGGGGCCCAAATTTACCCAAAAAAACACTGATGAAAAAACGTCAAAAAAACGCGTTTCGTGTATTTAGGTGGTTAAAGGGCTCCAAATTTATGTGTGTTCCCACCATAGACCTTTGTGGCATATCGCTCCCAAACCTTGGGGGCTGGCACCTAAAATGAAGGGCTGGGCCCCCGTGCACTTTTTGCAAAACTCTTGTTGTTCTATGTTGTTTGCGGGAACAGTGAACATTTTCTGGGAAACCCGGGTTTTCAGAACTCCCATAGTAAAAAATGGAGAATTGGGTGCAAGTGAGGCCGGCTCTCCCAAACTGGGCTATTTTTTGAGGGCCTCACCCCTCCCGACTTTGATTGTATTCCTCTTTATTTTTTTCCCTCAATGTCTTTTGGGTAGGAACACCCCCTTTAAAAATTTTTAGTGGGGAGTTCCAGCTTAAAATTTTTTTGATTTAAGGGACTGAAAACTTTATGGCCCTTTTTTATTGTTTTATTGAAGAAAAGTTTTTGTCCCCTTTTAACTGTGGTTATACGTTATTAATGTATATTCTAAATATGCCAGCATTTTATTTATTTTTTTAAACTTGCCCCCTTATTTGGGGTTTTTCCCTGTTATAATCCCCGTTTATCTATAACACTGTCCCGATTCACTGTCCCTGCTGGGGAATTTTTTCCCTTTGATCCTAGTGCTTTAGTTTTTTCCTTGCTTTTACTGCCCGCCCAGCGCCCGGAACAGTTAAAGGGGTTGTCTCATTAAAAGGGTTGCTTTTTTTAAGGGGGGAAAATCCCTTGGGAAAAAACAAGTCACTTTGCAATTTGTTCCCATTTCCCGTTTCCTACCCCTTTTTTTTGATTTCCCCTTTTGGGATGGGGCTGCATTTAGCTCCTCAGGCGCTATAGCTTTCGACCTGTTTGCTCTATCCTGATGGGTGCCAGCATGGTTTTTTTAGCTTTTGACCCGGTTTTTTTCCCAAACAGGCCCCTTCCCCTGCAGGCCCGTAAACACCCAATTCAAAAATGAAACCGAGAAAAAAAGGGGCTGAGGTTAAAAGAATTGGGGTTGTAAGACAAAACCCTTTAATTCCTGCTCAGAACTTGCCCACATCATCACTGTTGGGCCCGCTTTAATTGGCCGCTTTTTTGGGCCTCAAACCCGGGGGCCCCCGGGGATGTTTGGGGGCTTTTTTTTTACTGTGTCTAGCCTTCCTTTTGTACCGGGGGTCTTGTTTCTTGGTTTTCTGTAAAAACCCCCCCTTTTTGTTTTCTTGTCCCTTTTTGGGGCTTGGGCCCACAGCCTGTCCTGCCTGTGTTGTCCCCCCAAATTTTCCCTGGCTGTGTCTGGACTGGTGCTACTCCTCCCACAGCCCCAAGGATCCACATTCCCCTGTCCATAGGCGTTTAATGGGACTACTGCTTACCTTTGTTTCTTTTCTTTACCCTTCTAAAATTTTGGGGATGTATTTAAAAGGGGGTTTTTCTCCCACATCGGTTTTTTCTTACCTCGTCCCGTTTTCTCAAATTTCGTTTTTGAATTTACTTTGGGGTTTTCTGGCTACCCCCCCGGCCTGTAGTGATGAGCTGCTGGCAAAAAAAGGTCTTTTAGTATAGGACCAGTTTGACGGGCCCTTCAGGGAGAGAGAAAAAGGTCTGTAGCCTTGGACCCGAGGAGCTGATGAGCCCCTACAAGAGGGGATATTAGGGGAAAAAGGGAGGGGCCCCTATTTTAATTTGGGCCCTTTTATTGCAAAAATGTTGTTTTTGCAAGATCTTTAGCATAAAAAAGTAAAAATTGTAGTGAAAACAAACCCCCTTTTAAATTGTATGAAACCAATAAAAAGTAGTCATGTTTTTCATTTTCCTGGGGGGTTCAATTTCTGGGGGGGTTTCTTATGCTAGTGCAAAGGGCATTAATGGGGAATTGTTTTTTTAAATTTAGTTTTTTAGTTTAAAATTTTCCCGTTTACGCAATGGGATCCCCCCAACCCCACGATTTGAGTTTGGGCGGGCCCCTTTTTTTACTGCCCGCAGGTTAAAAAAAATATAAAAGAATCCAGCATTTTTGGTCAAAGTCTGCATCGATATCTGTCACTTTGTTAGGCTTTCCCCAGAAAAAGAATAAAACAATGTCTTTAAGTTCTGTTTTGCAAGGGCCCCTTTTTAAGGGGTGTTTCCCCCCCCCAAAGATTCGTTTAAAAACATGTAGCCAAAAAGGGAAATAAAGTTTATTAAAAATACATTGCTTTTTTTGGGATGCTTCATTTCAAACCCCTCCCCTACTCTAGCGTGGGTGATGGTGCCTTTACTTCCTGCTGTGTCTTATCACTTGCGTCTCACCCTCTGACCTTATCTTTCTACTGAAGAAAAACTTTAACCCTTTGAGTTAGGGTTATGTTCACACGGCTGATTTTGACACTGTTTTCGAAGCCCGTTTTTGGGGGCGGGTTTTCCCCTCCCAAAACAGCATTTTAAAAATTGGGCCCCCAAAAGCCCCAGTTTTATTTTAAATTTATTCCTTTTTAAAAAATTGTTTGTAGTTCACATGCGGGTGAGGTTTTTTTAAGTGCTTCTTTGGGAGCTGAAAAAGAAGTGTCGTCAATTCGTGAAGCATTTTTTAGGCACGCTTCTCGGCGCATTTTTGGAGCGTTTATTGGCCTGGCTATTAATTTTTATGGGTGCAAACAGTGTTGAAAATCCAAAAACGTGCCGAGAAACGCGACTAAAACCTCTTTTAAAGAAGCCTGTTTCAGGCTGTTTTGGGGGTGAAACGCTCCGAAAACCGCTTTGAAAACAGCGTCAAGATCAGCCTTGTGAACATTCCCTTCTACTGGGAGCACCCTTTGTACAGACTGTAGGTCTTCTCTCTCACTAGAAGACTCCACTAGCTAGCAAACAATTATAGCCAGATATCCTGCTTCAACATGGTCATTGTTTTTTTTCCAACCCCTCAATCAGTAATGTCCCTGTAAGAGGCTCAGTTTGGAATAGGAGCGAGCAGAGCTGAAATGTCAGCAACTGCTGTAGGCAAACAGCGGGGCTACTTTAAACAAGCAAACCCCATTCTGGTGGACCTGGCCCATGATGGGGGCATGTTGTACATTTTCCGGGAGGGGTTTTTTGGAAATCCCCTGGAGACCCCTTCCCCAATAAAATCAGCTATTTCCCAGGGGTGCCAAGTGCAAGACCTGGGATGATCAGCGGGCATCCTCATGAGTGATGCCAAAAACGCTACTGCAATGCTACAAATAACTTCAGAAAGATGAAAGGCAGAGCTTCCCTTCCTGAAGAACATGACTTGTACTTCTGCTCTTCCTCCTACACCTCTGATCTGTCTCAAAACCTCAAAGCGTTGGTTCACACTCAGGTTCATCTCTCTACTTTCTTCTTACATTAATTGAAACACATTTAGTGTTATAAATGTCACTTTCTGTGGAATCTCTAAACATTTACTCAAGCAAGCAGCGTTTACCGCGTGTCTTTATAGATGACGAGCCGCCAAAACCCCGCCCACTTGGCCATCGGGGATCAGTCAATCACTTTGATATTTGGTTGTAAAACAAATTCCGGCAAGTACAAGTATTTCATTTTAAACTGTGGGGGATTTTAATATTGCAACACAATTTTCCTTTGCATGGACAGATAAATTAATCATGATATAAATGTAAGTCAATGTATAAAAACTGAGGGGCAGAGGCGCTTAATATAAACTCAGCTTCATATCGAAGGGGCTTCACGTCCAACTAGAAAGTGGGAGACAGAGGGGCTTAAAATCCATTCAGCGTTATGTCAGAAGGGCTACATAGCCTTTTAAAAAAACTCAGGGTTCATCCATCGCTTTTTTGGAGGGGCTTAATATCCATTCAGTGTTATGCCAGAGGGGTTACGTAGCCACTTATAGACTCAGGTGCTTTATGTCCACTCAGCTTCATATTGAAGGGGTTTTTATAGCCCCTCATAAACTACATGGTGGAGGTGCTTCTATCCCTCACTTATTTGAAAGGGGTTTTTCCACCAGCTTTATTTGGAGGGGCTTTATCACTCGTTCTATTGGGGGTTATATCCACCAGTTCTATGGGAAGTGTTTTATCCCTCAGCTTCATATTTGGGGTGCTTTTTATCCCCTCGCTTTTTTTGGGGGCTTCATTCCATCGCTTAAAATTGGGGGGTTTTTTTTTATGCTTTATATTGAAAGGGCTTTATCCCTCAACTTCATTTGGGGGGCCCCTTTATACACTCAGCTTCAATTGGAAGTGTTTTCAACCACTAGTTCATTTGGGGGGTTCTTTTCCCCCAGATTTTATTGGGGGTTTAACCACTAGCCTATATTGGGGGGTTTATATCCAAAATACTTCTAGAAGGTGCTTCTTCCAACCCCTTCTTTGGGGGGGTTTTACCACTATTCTATTTTGGGGGTTTTTTCCCTAAAAATCGGGGAGGGCTTCTTATCCCTCGCCCCATTTGGGGGGGCCCCCATCACCTATTGGGGGGGCTTTATATCCAAGCTTCATTTTTTGGGGGTTTTAACCCCTCAGCTTTTTAATAAGGGCCAACATCGCCTTTGGGGGGCAATCCACTCAGCCCTTTTTGAAGGGGTTTTTTTTCCCCCCATTTAAAAAAACATTTTGGGGGGCTTTTTTACCAAAAAGCTTCTTTTGGGGGTTTCTTCCACCCTTCAATTTAAGGGGGTTTTTTAAAACCCCCATAAATCATGGTGGAGGGTTTCATATCCATATTTTTATTGGGGGGCTTCATATCCACTCAGCTTCATATTGGGGGGCTTCATATCCACTCACACTCATTTGGCCGCCATCTTGGATCGGCTCAGGGGGTCTTAGCTCACGGGATCGCCGTCTTTAGTAGATCGGTCTTGGCACAACCAACATAATGTACTCCAACTGCAGACTTCACAGGTTTCCCTTGCCTCAACCAGTTTTATTGGACCAGCAGGTTACAGACGAGTAAGCACATAAATCAAAACCTCGGCCGTCTGGCCACTAACTGAAACCTAACTGAAACATAAGAATAGACCCTATCTACCGCTGGTCTGGACCTAATGTCCAGCACCAAACACACTGTACTCTCCAGTACGGTATCGGCTTCCCTCAAGCATCCGGGGGCCAGACCCTCTCTTCAGCTCCTCTGCTGCACTGCCAGCTAGCAGATCATGCCCTCCGATCACCTGGAGTAGGAGGCCTTTAATAGGTCTCCAGAGACATACCCAATACCTGGGCTGGAACACAGGGACCTGGAACGTGGAAACAGCCACCCACCCATCTGCAGCTGTACCGGGAAAGCTAGCCCATAATGGCTGGACATTAGCCATACTACGTACAAGGGTCAGCAACCTAATGTTGCAACCTAATACTTGGTTTCCCCCACCGAGACCAGGCCCTCGGTGGCACGTTTCTACCGGGTCTCTCGACGCACGCCACCTACTGGCAGCACCATGCAACCACCTATGGTCGCTCTGCCACACCCCTCATAAACTACATGGTGGAGGAGTGTCATATCTATTAAGAGTCATATCAGAAGGGCCTTACAGTATACTCAGCTTCATATTGGAGGGGCTTCATACGCACTCAGCTTCATATTGGAGGGGCTTCATACGCACTCATGAACTGTGGTGTGGAGGGGCTTTATATCCACTCAGCTTCATATTGAAGGGTTTTGACATCCACTTATACCCTGAGCGGCGGCAAAGCTTCAAATCCACTTATAAACTGAGCAGTAAAGGGGCTTCACAACCACTCAGAAACTAGGCAGTGGAGGGGCTTTTTACCAATTCAGTTTAATATCTGAGGGTCTTCATATCCAATCGGCTTCATATCAAAAGAGCTTGATATCCATTCATAAACTGAACGGTGGAGGTGCTTCATATTCATTCAGCTTCCTATTGGAGGTGCTTCATATTCATTCAGCTTCCTATTTGGAGGTGCTTCATATTCATTCAGCTTCCTATTGGAGGTGCTTCATATTCATTCAGCTTCCTATTGGAGGTGCTTCATATTCATTCAGCTTCCTATTGGAGGGGCTTCATATTCATTCAGCTTCCTATTGGAGGGGCTTCATATTCATTTGCTTTCCAAAATTTGGAGGTGCTTCATATCCACTCAGCTTCATATTGGGGGGGCTTTATATCCACTCAGCTTCATATTGGGGGGCTTCATATCCACTCAGCTTCATATTGGGGGGCTTCATATCCACTCAGCTTCATATTGAAGGTGCTTCATATCCACTCAGCTTCATATTGGAGGGCTTCATATCCACTCAGCTTCATATTAGAGGGGTTTTATATTAATTCGGCTTCATATTGGAGGGGCTTCATATTCATTCAGCTTCCTATTGGAGGGGCTTCATTTCCATTCAGCTTTTCAGTAGACAAGCCATGTTATTAGCTGCCATAATATGACAACTACAACACAAGCAGCATTAGCAGTAAAGTGATGTTACTTTTTTTAGCCCTGGCACTCCTTAAAGGGGTTGTCTCGCTACAAAGAATAGCTTTCAAATTGTAGGGAACACAAAATAAAGACATGTTCCAAATATATTGCTTTGTTCCTCTGTTTTCCCTAAGGAGATACAAGTTAATTTATGACCTCCCTGGCTATTTCAGTTCCCTCAGTAACTGACCTGTAAACAATTCTACCCCTGCTGTTTGTTCAATGAGATAACAGTGAGTAACTTCATCACACAGGTCTAGGCAGTGTCCTCTGCTGCTCAGCAGTAAAAAGCTTGATTTATGTAAAATAAACAGAACTGTAATTAGGGCTTTTGTTTTGGGGATCAGATAAGAAGTCCTGTTAGTAGTTGCAGAAGCTAATCTGATCTAATTAGCATCTGAAAGCACAGCACAGCATGGAGCTGTACAAGCATGGAGCTTATGCAAATGAGTCAGTCTGAACCAGGAAGTGACAGAGTATTTCATTCATGCATTCTCTGAAACTCTGAAGGGAGACAACTCCTTTAAAGGGACTGTCCAAACAGAAAAAAAAATGAAGATAGGTCCCAACTTCAAGAAATAAATAAACTGTACTCAGCTCTGTACTCACCATTGGTTTTGTGTTTAAAGGGGTTGTCTCACTACAAAGATTAGCTTTCAACATGTAGGGAGCATTAAATGAAGACTATCTCTAAATACATTAGTCTTTTGATATTGCCCTGGTCAGGAGATAAGAGAGATTTTAAGTGTACTGAGTGCACACAGGTTTCTCTGGTTATCGACCTGCTGTCCACTTCTCTCTCTGCTCTTTTTCTTAACTGAGAGCAAGTAGGGAGTGATGTCACCACAGGTCAGCACACAGCACACAAGACGCTGGCTGCTTAAGAACAGAGGGCGACATGTATGAAATTTGGCATGTTAACGCCAAATTTCATGCGCATAATATTAGTCTAGAATGGGCCTGATTTATGAAGCCGCTCTACAGCGGGTCATAAAACAGGCGTATTTTGACACTTGTTACGACATTTCTGAAAGTGCTCTACGTGTTCCAGCAGTAATGCGCCTAGAAATGCTGTAGCTAAGCTAAAAATATGTAGCTTTGCTACGGTTCTAGTGCGCCCTGCCTTTAAACATGTATGAACGGGGCTGCATCTGATATTGGGCTGAAAAGTCGCCAGATAGCTGGCACAGCCCACTCATTTATCTCTGATAAAGGAAAATAAATAATTTTCATTGTTTACTTTGAGCTCTGAAGCTATCTGCAATATAGATTACATCAACAGCAGCCAGTTCAGAGCACATAGAGGCGCACAAACTACACAGTTCCTATTCGAATCACTGCTATAGAAACAGCCACAGCCAAAACTCGAAGAGTGGGAAAGTGTGAATCTGAAGTTGCATGTGAAACATGGTGAGACAACCCCTTTAAGCTCTTGTGGTGTCTTCTGGTCCTTCAAGCATTAGCTTCAGTGGTCAGAGGCGATTCCACTGATATCATGGCTTAGGAAAGAAGCGATGCTTAAGCGATGATGTCCGTGAATGGCGCATGGTTGAAGAAGTTACTGATTGGCTGCAGTGGTCACAAGTTAATTGGAGGAATCAGACACCGTTGGAGCTTCAACACCAGACCGATGGGGAGTACAATGGCCTTGACCAGCCTTGATCCTGTTTAGCGCTTGTCCTGCCTTACTTATTGGGTACTAACCACTGCCTACCAGGAACACCCCACAAGTCCTGCCATGTAGGAGATGCTCTGACCCAATCTTCTCGTCATCATAATTTGGCCTCTGTTAGTCACGCAGATCTTCACATTTGCCCATTTTTCCTGCTTTCAACTTGAGAACCGACTGTTCCCCAGCTGCCTAATATATCCGAGCCCTTGACAGGTGGCACAGTTAAGAGATAATCAATGTCATTCACTTCATCTGTCTCTGGTTTTAATATTATGGCTGATTGGTGTAGATTTGCCTGAGGGGCCGCAGAGTACAATCCACAAACCAACAGGATTCTCAATCATCCACCCACAGAGTGCCACCAGCGCATTCTGACCTTGGCACGGGGCGGGCTTTGGACCACCTCCCTACAGGTCATTGTTAATAGGATATAAAGGCAGATTTTTCAAATTCCTTTTCTTTCTTTATTCGACAGCTTGCATTAACAAATAGGTATTTACTGAGAAAGCTCAGTTTCTACATTTCAAAGTACTTTACACTGTGGCCTCCAATCTCTCTGAACATTCAGCAGTTTGATCTTTTTTAGAAGCTGACTTTTATTTGTAATACGCTTATAATGAGAGTTTGAGTTGTTTTCACAGTAGGAAAAGGATGGATTCTGGAAATGTTCTCAAGATGCAGGTGACAGGAGCGGGCAAGAGACTGGATATAGGGAGAGAAGGACAGATCGGAATCTACGGTACAGACCAAAAGTTTGGAAACACCTTCTCATTCCAAGAGTTTTCTGCATTTTCATGACTATAAAAATTGTAGATTCACACTGAAGGCATCAAAACTATGATTAACACATGTGGAATTATATACTTAACAAAAAAGTGTGAAACAACTGAAAATATGTTTTATGTTGAAGGTTCTTAAAAGTAGCCACCTTTTGCTTTGATTACTGCTTCGCACACTCTTGGCCTTCTCTTGATGAGCTTCAAGAGGTCGTCACCTGAAATGGTTTTCACTTCATAGGTGCGCCCTGTCAGGTTTAATAAGTGGGATTTCTTGCCTTATAAATGGGGTTGGGACCATCAGATGTGTTGTTCAGAAGTCAGGTGGATACACAGCTGATAGTCCTACTGAATGGACTGTTAGAATTTCTATTATGGCAAGAAAAAAGCAGCTAAGAAAAGAAAAACGAGTAGCCATCATTACTTTAAGAAATCGAGGTCAGTCAGTCCAACCGCCCCAGGAAAGGAAGACCAAGAGTCACCTCTGCTGCGGAGGACAAGCTCATCCGATTCACCAGCCTCAAAAATCACAGGTTAACAGCAGCTCAGATAAGAGACCAGGTCAATGCCACACAGAGTTCTAGCAGCAGACACATCTCTACAACAACTGTTAAGAGGAGACTGTGTGCAGCAGCCTTCATGGTAAAATAGTTGATAGGAAACCACTGCTAAGGACAGGCAACAAGCACAAGAGACTTGTTTGGGATAAAGAACACAAGGAATGGACATTAGACCAGTGGAAATCTGTGCTTTGGTCTGATGAGTCCAAATTTTAGATCTTTGGTTCCAACCTCCTTGTCATTGTGCGATGCAGAAAAGGTGAACGAATGGACTCTACATGCCTGGTTCCCACCGTGAAGCATGGAGGAGGAGGTGTGATGGTGTGGGGGTGCTTTGCTGGTGACACTGTTGGGGTTTTATTAAAAATTTAAGGAATACTGACCCAGCATGGTTATCACAGCATCTTGCAGCGGTTGCTATTCCATCCGGTTTGCGTTTAGTTGGACCATAATTTATTTTTCAACAGGACAATGACCCCAAACACCTCCAGACTATGTAAGGGCTATTCGGCCAAGAAGGAGAGTGATGGGGTGCTATGCCAGATGACCTGACCTCCACAGTCACCAGACCTGAACCCAATCGAGATGGTTTGGGGTGAGCTGGACCGCTGAGTCAAGGCAAAAGGGCCAACAAGTACTAAGCATCTCTGGGAACTCCTTCAAGACTGTTGGAAGACCATTTCAGGTGACTACCTCTTGAAGCTCATCAAGAGAATGCCAAGAGTGTGCAAAGCAGTGATCAAAGCAAAAGGTGGCTACTCTGAAGAACCTAGAATATAAGACATATTTTCAGTTGTTTCACACTTTTTTATTAAGTATATAATTCCACATGTGTTAATTCATAGTTTTGATGCCTTCAGTGTGAATCTACAATTTTTATAGTCATGAAAATACAGAAAACTGTTGGAATGAGAAGGTGTGTCCAAACTTTTGGTCTGTACTGTAGTATAACCCCAAGACAATGTGCTTGCTGCCTAGGAGTTATGGTGGTACCACACACTGAGGCAGAAATAGCAAAGGGGGGTCGGTTGGCAGATGGCAAGATGACAAGAAGTTCAGTCTTAGTGAGGTTTAGTTTTAGATAGAGAGAGGACAAGATGTCAGAGACAGTGGACAGACAGTCACTGGTGTTTTGTAGCAGGGCAGGAGTGATGTCTCCGGAGGAGGGGTATATTTGAGGTTTGAGTGGTACTGGAAGCCAAATTGCTGATGTTTTGTCCAAGGGGGCTGTGTAGTTGAAAGAGGGAGGCCTAGAACCCAAACACGGGGGAACCCCCCAGGAAGAGGAGGGAGGTAGAAACCTGAAAAATGATAGTCTGAAGGAGCGGTCAGAGAGGTAGGATGTGAACCAGAGGACAAGCGGTGTCTTGGATGGGCAATGGCGCTGAGCATGCTGAGGAGAAGATGGTGATCAAAAGCTGCAGAGAGATCCAAGAGAAGCAACAATGAGTAGTTGCCCTGAGATTTAGCAGTGAGGAGATCATTAGAGACATTAGCCAGAGCAGTTTCTATGGAGTACAAAGTGACAATGAATACAGGAATGCTGGTGGGTCGAGAAGAGAGTTATTAGAGAGATAACAGATTAGGCGAAAGTAGACCAAGCGTTCCAAAAGTTTAGAGATGATGGGCAGGTTAGAGACTGGTTGGTAGTTAGCAGTGCACTATGGGTCCAGAGAGGGCTTTTTAAATAAAGAGGTTATCATGATTCCTAATTGTTGACCCCCCACTTTGTCCCTCCCTGCACTTTGGCACTCAAAGGCACTTATCTGTATATAGATGTTTTGTCTAGGTGGCAGGCTCTGTCCACTTGTTTTGTCATCTCCTTTAGTTATGTAACATAGGCTGAACCAAATTTGTAAAAAGTGGAGCACTTCTTCCCACTTCGTTTCATCCATACTCCCTAAATATAAGTGGATAGCTCTTGCTGTTTATCTGTAAGTAGCTTTATACTGTGTAATGTCTGGTTTGTCTTTACTTATGCCCCCTAAATTATAAAGTGCTGCAGAATATGTCGGCACTATATAAAGATTATTATTATAATTGTTGCCATAAAGGGATCCCAGACCTCTTCATAAATAAGTCTGCTTGGTCATGAAATAAGAAAGTACTTCCTCTGTAATAAGACCTTATTTCTAGTCTTAGATCTTTCCCTGTTCTCTAAATCCAGTAAGGTAAGTTTTCACTCTGGTTCCTGGGGAGTTAATTTTAATTAATTAGTAATGATATTTCACTGGAGGTGTAATAATACTGAACGGTCCCAGTACGTAGGTAAGACGTATCTAATCTATAGGGCTTAATTGACTTCTGCCAATATATTATTTTCTTGGTATACAATGGGCAGGTATACATTGCTATACCCTTCTTTTGTCAAACTTTAACCCCTTAAGGACCCAGCCCTGTTTGACCTTCCTGACAAGCATATTTTTGAAAATCTGGCATATGTCACTTTATGTGAGAAATAACTTTTGACATTTTTATATCCATGTGACTTCAGAGTATTTTTTCTCGTGACCATTGTGCTTTTAAAGTTAGTAAGAAATTTTTTATCCATACAATCCTTGTTTGTTTGTTTTAAATATAAAATTTTATTGAATATTTTGACAAAATTTGGATTGTTGAAGAGTTGCAAAATTTCTGCGTGCAAGACAGATATTATTCCACAAATATAGTTTATAACTAGCATATACCATATGTCCAATAGGTTAGCTCCATTTTTTTAAAGTCTTTTTTTTGTTTTTCGACATTAGAGGGCTGTATAAATTTTTGTAGTAATTTCTCTCTCATTTTCGCAAGAAAAATTTGCAATTACTTTTTTTTAGGGACCACTCCTGTTCTGACGTGGCTTTGACGGGGCCTGCATGTTAGATACCCCCATTAGTGTCACCATCGGAGAAAATAGACCCGTTACGTATTTACAACACTTATTTAGATTTCACAGTATTTAGAGGCAAAGTGGAGGTGAATTTCAAAATTTCATCTTTTTTTGAAGATTTTCATATTTTTTATCCTGTATTCACTGGTATGTCGGTAATGTGGATAGGTATAGGCAACTTTAATAATCATTTCCCCAGGTCTGCCGTTTTTAGAGATATCCGCCATCTTGTGGCCCTAGTGCATTATTTTGGCCTCAACCATAAGCCCCAGATAGGAGCGTGCCCACCTACTATACTCTGGGGTCTCTTTTTCAATACGATTTTATTTAGGCGCCATTTCAGTTTGGGGGACACCTTAGGTGCTAATACTTAATAAATTACCCCCTTAATAGACCTCATATTGGAAAATACACACCTTAAGGACTATATCCAGGGGTGCATTGAGCATATAGAACCAAACAACGTGATTCAGACAAATTTTTTATAGCATAAGCTGTGAAATAAAAAAATTTTTTTCCAATCTTTTGCAATTTTAGCTTAAAATGTTTCATATTATACATAGGAATCCTCGGGTAAAAAGAACCTAAAACTTTGTTAAGCAAGATTATCTTCCGAGTTCGCGCAATACCCTACTTGTGGTGTCAGCCTGCGTTTGGGCGCATGGCAGGGCGTATATAGGGAGGGAGCGCTATTGGCTTTTGGAACGCGATTTGGTGGGGCACAATAGTCGCATTTGCAAGAACCACAACGTAGCTTGAACAGGCCGAAACCTTCCAGAAGTCGCCCATTTTAGATCAAACTCCCTCAGGATGCTCATCTAGGGAGTGTATTCTGCTATTTGTTAGGCACACAGGTGTTCCATGAGTATTTTTTTAGCTTGGGCATGAAATATGGGGGGAAAAGAACGCAGTTACGGTCATTGTTTGTGAGTTTCAATTTTTCAGCATTCGCGTGACAGCTGTTAATGATGTGATTAAATTTACTATGGGGGTCAGTACAATTACAATGATATAGATTTTTTATTAGTTTTTTCTGTATTATTACTTTTACACAGTAGAAATACGTCTTATAAAAAATTGCGTTTTTATGTGTTGTCCTTTTTTTTTTTTCCTTGACAGCCCCTAAACTTTTTTATTTTGCTGTGTTGCAGCAGCTGTTGTATGGGCATTTTTTTTGCGGGATGAGTTGAAGTTTTTATGGTACCATTATGCAGTGCCATTATGATGCTATGTTCTCTTTTTATTAAGGTTTATTTTGGAGATGATGTTTTTATTTTGGAACCGCAAAATCGCAGCATATTCTTGGTAGTGTTTTTATTTTTTATTTTTTATAGGGGTCACTGTACGGTATATATGACTATGGTAGCTTTTAATCAGCTAGTCATATACAGATTACACCGATACTCCAATTTGTATATTTTTTTATGTTTACTGCTGTTTATACGCATAAAACCACTTTTATTAAACAGGAAAATACGTTTTGCATCGCATAGTCCGTGAGCTATACTTTTTATATTGTATCTGTGCTTGGTGCTGTGTTGGGACTTGTTTTTTAGTTGCAGATAAGTTGACGTTTTATTAGTATCATTTTTGGGGGGACAGGCTTTTTGACTCGCTTTTTATATCCATTTTTTGGAGGCCAGGGTGAAGCTATATACTGCTATTCGACTGTAGTGTTTTTTATTTTGATTTTTTAAATGGGCTCACCTGTGCAGTATCCGTGGATAAGTTAGCTTTTACTCTTTGGGTCGCTACGATTATGGCGAACCCTATTTTATATAGTTTTTTTTAAGCTGAAGCACTTTAAAAAAAATAGAAAAGTGTTTTTAGTGTGTAATACAATATTTATGCATCGCTATCTTCGTGATGTGCTATACATTTGTCTATTTTTCCGTATACTCAGAGCTGTCTAAGGCTTTTTTTTTGCGGGATGAAAAGTCGGTTTAATTGGTACACTTTGGCGTTTTATAGGAGTGTTTTTGATCGCTTTTTATTCCATTTTATGTGATGCGGGTATGAACAAGTATCTTAACTTCTGTGGATTGTTTTTTTGGTTTTTTTTACGGCATTCATCGTACTCGGGTTAATATAAACATGACAGATTGTTTTTGGGCAGGTCGTTACGCACGCGGCGATTACCAATATGGGTACTTTATCTTATTTTTGATCATTTTTGGGGCGACTGTGCGTTTGTAAAGGGGAAATGGGCGCGGTGTTACGCTTATTTTTATTTTATTTTTTTGTGTTTGTGTTTACTGTTTTTCACTTTTTTTTTACTTTTTTTTTACTTTTTAACGTTATTTTTTTTTAATTTTCCCCTTAGGGATTTGAGATGAGTGATCTTGAGTATCTCTCATTCAATAGGAATCAGTGCATTAGACTTGTTGCTATGTATTGGTTCCTATGGTAACTGTCAATCACGATGCCAGGACATGACCACTTAGGGCACAAGGCAGGGCATCTGTGACGTCCTAGATCCAACACTCGGAAACGCATTCTCTGCCCTCCGTGTGCTGTCATGGCACAGAGGGCAGGAGCTGATCACGGGATCGCCGATCCTTGCGCTGCTGCCGCCGACAGTGACCGCCATGAGGAGCGATTAGCCATATTTGTGAGCTCCATAAAAGTTTAAAGTAAAGGGGAAGGGGGGGTTTTTCAAGCGTTACCAAATTATTTCATTCAGTGGGTGCTGGGGAGCCGACCGGGGCATAGACTTTCTTTGGGGGAACCCCCTCATTAACTCCTTGCCATTTAACCAGTTGGATAAAAGAGTCCGTGTGGCTGTAGTATCTAACTCGTTAAAAAGCAGTGCAGCAACCCCCCAAATGACCCCTAAGGCTGGGTTTCACACGGTTTAAACTGGGAAAAGTTTTTAGTCCCCAATTTACGGTGTGGCCGTGGGGGGAGCGGGGGCCGGACTTCCCCGGCCCCATAGACAATCATTACTACGGGCGTATCCCGCTAGAAGGGCATGTCAATTTTATCTCCCCCCCCCGGTGCAATTTCGCCGAGCGGGAGAGGGACAAATCATATTTCTAAAAATGTGGATTACCGTAAAAAAATGGGCCGTTTTCAGCCTGTAATTTTGCGCACTTCGGGGAATTTAAAAAACCAAAATTGGCCCCATTTTTTAACCCTTTGTGAAAAAGCCAAGCCCCCCTAATAAAAACTTTTTTAAACGGTCTCCTAAAATGTAATGGCAAGGGGGCTAATGAAGGACCCTAGTTCCACCATAGTGGTGCTCCTATTACACCCTGACAATACACTGCAATACATAATTCTGTAAATGTAGTCGCAAAATATTGTATCATAACACACCAAAATTGAAGTTTTTAGTCATCTGGCTTCCTAGAAAAAAGTGGAATAAAAAGAAATCAAAAGGCCACATGTACAGTGGGTACGGAAAGGATATAGACCCCTTTAAATTTTTCACTCTGTCTTTCATTGAAGTCATTTGATAAAATCTAAAAAGTTAATTTTTTGTTTCATTAAGTGCCGCGCACCCCTCTTGAAAAAAAAAAACAAAAGTAATATTTTTGCTAATTTTTAAACAAAAAAAACTGAAATATACATGGTTTAAGTATTCAGACCCTTTTTCTGGACCTCTATTTAAATCACTTTGTCCATTTCCCTTTACTCCTTGAGGGTTTACTCCTTCTTGGAGTCCAAATGTGTTTAATTAAAATGATTTGGACTTGATTAGGAAAGGGACACACCTGTTAATAAGACCTCACACCAAGTGCATGTCAGAGCACATGAGGTCTAAAGGGGTTTCCCAAGGATCAAGACAGAATTTGGCAAGGCACACAGAATTGGGGAAGGAACAAAAGAAATTTTTGAGCACTCAAGGGTTTCCCAAGAGCACAGAGCCCCCATAATCCAAAAAGGGAAAAGTTTGGGGCGACCCCAACCTTCCCTTTACTTTTGGGCATTCAGCCCCAAAATAGGCAATCGTGGGGAAGAGCACGGTAGAGAGGGAAAAGAAAACCAAGATCACGTGATGGCTCCAGAGATGCTTATGGAGATGGGAGAAAGTTCCCCAAGTCAATATCACGCGCCTCCACCAGTCGGGGCTTTATGGCAGATGTGCCGAGGGGAACCCTCCCCCCAGGCAAGACATATGAAAGCCGCATACAGTTTCAAAAAAACACTGAAAAATCCCAGACTATGAGAAAAAAAGATTCTCGAATCTGAGGAGACGAAGATTACCTTTTGGTGTTGATTTAGTGGATGTGAAAGAAAACAAGGCCCTGCCATCATCTGCCCAATGCAACCCCAAAGTGAAACAGGTGGTGCAGCATCATGCATGGGGTTTTTTTCAGCTGCAGGGACGGGGCGACTGGTTGAAATTTAAAGGGAAAGATGAATGCGACCAAGTACGAGTATCCTGTAAAAAACCTTTTTCCAGACCTTTGGGGCCCTAAAGGGGCCCAAAAGGGTTATTTTCCAAAAGACAATGACCTAAGCCACAGCTAAAATAACAAAGCAAGGTTCAAAAAACTCGTGCCATTTTGATGGCCCACCAGAGCCCTACCAAAACCCCAATTTTAAGACCTGGAAGACTTGAAAAGGCCCGTCCACCAATGTTCCCCCCCCAACCTGGGGGAATGGAGAGGATTCAAGGAAGAATGACAAGGATCCCCCAAATCGTGTGAAAACTTTTTGCATTTTCTCAAGAAGACCAGGGTGCCTATCAAAAGGTGCTTCTACTCAAACTTGCAAAGGGGTGGTACTTATGACAAAGTATATTTCGTTTTTTTTTGTTTAATAAATTTGCAAAAAAAAATCTGAAGTTCGTTTTTTTTTTTTTAAAATGGGGGGGAAGAGGGAAGATGTACATGAATGAGCAAAAAAAAAGAACTTTTTTTATCTTACCAAATGGCTGCAATGAAAAAAGAGTGAAAAATTTAAAAAGCCTAAAAACTTTCCGTATCCCTGTACTCAAAATGGGACCACTAAAACAAAAAAACATGCCCCAAAAAAAATTTGCACTCATACAGCTCCAACAAAGTAAAAATATTTTTATACCACACAGTAAGTCTGAAAAAAAAAACCCTAAAAAATGCGCGATTGTGTTTTTTCCCATTTCCCCCTGAAAAATTCAAACAGTTTCTGGGGTTTTCTCAAAACATTTTTTGGTAATTTTAAAAGGTCCATCAAATACAGGCCCTTCTAAAACTATGTAGATAGAAAAATAAAATGTTATCATTCTTGGTAGCAGGGGTAAAAGAAATGAATAAATAAAAAAGTATGAAAGGTTTTTTCACGACAAAGATTAGCTTTTAACCCATGGGGAAAAAAATTGAAACTTT